>VNJS01014870.1:0-276811 GCA_008042575.1 Drosophila watanabei
ACCTGTCGAAAGGTTTGATTAGTTAGTTTGGTCTCTGCTGGAATTTATTTATTTGGATTCCACATTCGCTCATTTCCCCCCCGAAATGATCGATTTTCATTTAATTTCTTGGCAAACATTCGAGCCTCTCCTCGAATTGTATTTTTATTTATTTATTTATTTGGTCTACGCGGCTGCATTTCCACTCGGCTCGAGCATATTTTTCACACATTTTATTGTGCGCTGTGTAAAAATCCCACTTTTGTTTATTTACTTGGCCATTTGAGGCGAACGGGTGCTCTACATTGGCCCACAAAACAAGTGTGTGTACAAATTGAAGGCCCAAATCCTTGGTGCTCGCTCATGTGTTTATATATATAAATTATCAGAAATTCGCTTCTCATTTATTAATAAATAGTGAGTGCCATTTATGCAACAATAAATCATTGCCAGGCCGATAATGCCGAACGTTTATCAATTGGAGAAGGGGAACACTCGATACATTGGGAAGTGCATAGAAGAGCTCTTAGTTGTATTTCAAAATTAATGTTCCATTTGGGAACTAAGTGTTGCGAGGCAAAATAAAATATAGTTTTAAATAGATTTTGATAGGGAAATAATATGGTCAGAGAACTGTTAATTTATGGGGCTGGGTTTTTACTGAATAAAAATTGGGCGCCACTTATAGAAACAATGAGAATCGCATAGAAGAGCTGTGTATAACGGTAATTGTATTTGAGCATAAATTTATAAGGGAAACACAATGGAAGTTTTCAATGATTTTGTATACAAAAATATCACTTTTAAAACGATTAACATGGGTTCTCTATTTTCAGCACTAAAATTTGAAAATATTGTGTTGCCCGAACACTTATTTTGTTAGAAATATTTATGAGTCTTGAGAACTTGATTGGAAGTAATATAAAAAGACATGTTCCCTGGATTTACGGGGCTTTAATTTTTAATTGTTCTTTAATAATCAATTCAATGTTTCTTGTTTAAGTGGAACGTCACGAACAAATCATTTCCCAATCACTAAAAAACACTGAAAACTCATAAAACACTTTTGATGCGAGGGACGACGTTTTGTTTATTCACTTTGTTTGCTTTCCAAGATCTGCTATACGATCCGATCTCTAGTCTATTGTGATGGAGATTTATCTGCGTTGCTCCAATTGATTGGCATCGGACTCAATTGATTTATACGATATCATTTATTAGGTGAAAAGTTGATTGTTTAATAGACAATTTGTTTACCGATCTGGCCCGAAGTGGAATCAAAATAGGAGCAAGCACACTCACTCACGGCTAACAGCGGATGGACAACTGACGCGACGGCTTCATATTCTGCTGCCTTCTGCTGATACGGCGGAGTGTTTTGATTAAATAAAAAGCACCCAGTGTCCGAGTCTTTGAGTGTCCGGTTACCTAATGCCACATACACAGAATATTTCAATCCTCGCTGACACCGCAAAATCTATGCTTTCCGGCGTCTATTGCTTCAATTTGCTTTTGTTTTGCTATCCCGGCAATTGGTGGCTCCGGTGGTTCCGTAAATATTGTGCCACATCGATCGATCGATCTCGCGATCGTTTTCGCTTTTCCGTCCGCACGCGCTCCGTTCTGTTTCGTTTGGATCCGATCCGTACCCGGGGCTGGCTATCAACAAACTACTGTAATACACGAATCGAACAAGTGTTACCCCTCGCTGGCGACGGCAGCGGCCAGCCGCCGTCGACAGAGCACTGCAAAAAATTTCATAGAAGTTGCAAATTTTAAAGGGTTTTTAGAATGTGAATTAGAGAAGAATTTTTAAAACAAAATTCGTACAAAAATACTACAATGATAATAAAATAAAATCTACTTTCAAGATTCTGTGCATTCTTAAATTAAAACCTTGATATAAAACCAAAAATCTTAATTTAAGAATTAAAATTGTGAAATTATGAGATTTTAAGCTTCATTTAAAATCAAAACAACTTAAAAAAGAAGAAAAAAAATCTAAAAAGAAGACCAAAATATTCTTGCGCTACTTTCTTAACCAAAAGTTTTGAAAACTTGAACTTTTTAAGCAGAGTATATTTATTTAATATGGAAATATATATTTTAATTTTACTTATAGTTTATATAATTGGGTGTTTTTTATTAAAAATATATAATAAATAGAAGCAGTATCTTATAGATAACCTAGTGAAACCGCATTTTTGTAATTTTACTCCATAGAAAAGACTTTATCGATACCGTTGTTTAAAAAGTATCAAAAATGTATCAAAAAAATGTAGAAAATGTATCGAAAAGTTTGCGATTCGCGAGTAACTTTTTTCAGTAAAATTTATAGATTTTACTTCAATACGTTTTTTTAGATCTTTGAGGTCATAATAGTATTAACATCGTTGAATTATAATTACTAAATTTATTTAGGAATTTATAGATATAAAAAATGTATCAAAAATTTATCGAAAAAAGTAGAACAAGTATCGAACAGTTTGCGATTAGCGAGTAACTTTATCCAATAAAATTTTTAGAATTCACTTTTATACGTTTTTTTTATCTTTGAGGTTATTTACATCGTTTAATTATAATTACTATAGGTATTTAAGAATTTATAAATTGTTATTATAGTTAAAGTTATTAAAATAAAATACACGTATCTATTTAAACTTGTTTAATCTAATTTATTATTCATTTTCTGTTATATTTTTTAAAACTTTAATATTTCAAAAATTTTTTCCAGTGTCCCATGGTCGTTTAACGCTGGCATTGCTGGGAAACAACAAAATAAATGTGTTTTATAAGCAGTTTTGCTTATCGCATATCAATATCGGTGCGTAAATATACAGTAGTCGATGGAGTGGACCGATATGGGCCCTGGCCGCGCACCTATGTACATAGATCCACCGAGAGCACCCGCACCCGCTCCCTATACTCAGGCTCGTACTTTCCCACATCCACAGCCAGAGGCACATCCCCACTAACCACTTCCCTGCGAAGATTAGAGCGCTAAGCTCTATCGGACGATCTGAAAATTTGTCTAACCCCACACAGGAGGGTAAACCCCTCGAGTTACTGGCTGGGGGCAGGGAGGTCATGTAAATGCAGGACGGTATTTATATAGCTCTTGTATGGCTCATCGGTGGGGTGTTATCATATCGGCCACCGTTCGATTGCCGGGGTTTATCGCGGACGCGAGGCGGCAGCTTCGGCTTATCAAGCGGCCAATAAATGGAGCGGCAGCAGCAGGAGCAGCAGCAACGGGAGCGGGAGCCATCGGCAGCTCGCCGGCGGACGGGACTGGGACTGAACGGAACGGAACCGATCCGATGGCGTCTATAGATTGCTGCCATTGGCGACACCACAACAATGCCACCAATTTGACCAGCTCTCCTCCATGGCAGTCTACAAATCCAAATTAATGCCCGATGGGCCGGTCAACAAAAGCCCCGCGCCAGCGAACCCCTTCGATATCTGGGACCCCGATGGGCAGCATGTGAAACTGATTAATGTGGCATTATAAATAGATCTCGAGTATGCGGTTGGGTCTTAATCGAAATTAGGTAACTTTGGGTCAAAAAAAAAAAAAAAAAAACACTTTATTTATGGTATTTACGATAAATAAACAATAATGTTTTATACTTGACTTGATTTCCCATAAGCCCTTTAAATGCACTATTGTTGGTATCAGGAGACAGTTTAATAGTTTCATTAAGCAAGCTCTCAGTGGGGTTTTAACTAGACTATCTTCCGGTTAGTCTCAAATGACACATTATAACAGTTTCTTAATCATTTAGCATTTTCTAATTAAAGTTTGGTTAACAATAATTTAAAATTATAATAAAATCACGATTATTTAGTTTATTTTAAACTTGTTACCTAAATTTCAAAATTAATACATTTTTCCAGTTCGGCTCGTATAACACTTTATGCCAGTTTCTCTATTTATCTCTTTATAATTTAACGAAAAATTTGGAATGTTTTGCAAAAATTTCATACTCTAGAAACCTTGTTTAATACATTTATATTAATTTAGCTTACTTAGTTTCTGATTAGGCGATACAGATGAGCTTTTCTAAATTCGAGTTAGGTTCGTATAACACTTTATACTAATTTAAAACCAATTTTTTTCTTTGAAAAATTTAAGGAAGAGATAAACGTATTTTGTAATTATCTTTAAAACATTATTACATCTATTTAAATTATATTTTCCAAGTTTCAACAGTAACAAACGACAGTTCGGATCGTATTACACTTTATAATAGTTTGTTTCCCTAATACATACATACATATATTTTGTATTTATATTATATTTATGGCCTTACTTGATAAATTTTACTTAGTTTCTAATTCGTTTACCCAATGAAGTTCTACTAAATTTCCTAAATAAGGCTAATATAACAGTTATTCCCTTCTTACCTTTCTCCGTTAATTTACATTTTTTCGCAACTTTAAATAAGAGTTAAAGTCAATTTATTAAATGTTTGCCATCAGAAATTAAGCTAATAATAACGTAAATTTCAAAGCTCTACGCATAACATTTTTTTTTCGAAATCTAGTCTCCTCAGCCTAATAAGTTATTACTGATTCTACCAAATTCGTAGCATTTCGGCTTTAGTTTAGAGTGTTTAAAGGCTTCTTTTAGCTTTTTTCCCAGAAAATCAATGCATTTTTCGAGCTAATAAATTTGTCCAAACACTGAAAGCCGTAGTAATCATGAGTTTCCGTGGAGGCAATATTGATGAGTATCTCTCGAGATGTCAGATGCTTGAGAGGTCCTGTAGAAACGCTGAGGAGTTGAATCGAAAGAATGCCGAAGCATTAGAAAATCTCAGTCTGGAGGTCCCTAAATTTTCCAGGAATTCGGTAGATAGCATTGTGGAGGAGGCAAGAAAGGATGTCGAATTTAAAATGGATCAGATTAAACAGGAACTCGACGAAAGGCAGAAATTTATAGCTTCCATGAGAGAGCAGGTAACTTCTAAAGACTACATTTATTTCAAATTTTATTTTAAAAATTCTTGTTAGTTACATTTAGAAGTACCAAAATCGAATCCTGTAATTCGCAACGACCGCTTGGTGCAAAAGTACAAGGCAGCGATCAAGGAGGATGAGAAACTCGAGGCCGAGGCCCAACGATCCTTAACTGAAGTCAACATTGACTTGGAGAAGCACACAGCTCAACTGTAAATCATTTTATTCTATATTATTTAGTTACTAATTAATATTATTATTTAAATATCGCAGCAAACAGTTGCACAGCACCCAAGTGATTGAGTATCTGTTAATGCAGGACCAAATCAAGGAAAGCTTCAAGAAGGATATGGACAAACTCATGAAAAAGTTCGATGCGGAAATGTCTCGTTTCAGGAAAGATAACTCCGAGGTGCTGGCACTCGATCAAGTCAAGGAGAAGAACGATTCCTCCTCAGCCTCCAGCACTCATCAGCCTTAGATTTGGAAAATGTTCTAAATGGCTTAAATATTTTATTTTCAAAAGCTGAAGCCTCTACAAGCTATGGAAAATAGGATCATAGTACCGATTTTAGCTCAAATTATCTTGTTTTAAATTATACTGTTAAAATGTTAATTAAAAAAATTGCATTAAAATTTTAAGACCATCGAATTAACGTGGTTTATGAATATATAAAGTTCTTAACTGTTGTGCCATCTCTTAAAGGAAATAGAACGCTTATAAAATTTAAACTTGATCTGAGAAATTATTGCTCTTTCCAACAAGTTATCACATGCTTTAAAGCATTACGGTAGCTTTATATAAATAAATAAATAAATACTTCGAAGATATTAAGAATTCATCTAAGTTAAAATAAAATATATTCGTAACATGTAATGTATTCTATTGCACAAAATCGATACATTACAGTATTTTGATCGATAATTATATCATTTATATCATCACTAATTTTCCCTTAAAAGAAATAACATGCACTCCAAATTTTCTTATTGATTAATTCTTTATTTTTGTTAATAAGTCCTCACTTCTCCTTGGGTTTCAGCTCATTCAGTTCAGTGGCGTGTTCCGCCAGCAGATCCAGCATCACCTCAATCTTCAAGTTACACATATTGTTCTCCTCCTCGAGGGCCCGGAACTTCCTGTTCAGCCTGAGCATATCGTCGACATCGCCCTTCCGGGATGAGTGCATCCAGATGCCGTCCGCAAAGCGCAGTTCCTTGTTGCCCAAAGTCAGGGAAATCTGTCGGAAGTCGTCCAGATCCTCGGTGACCACCGGATGACCCGTATTGCAGCGACCCTGACGCACAGGAATCGGCTTCGATTCGAACTTCTTGTTGAACAGCGGCATGGTTAGTGACTGCAATGGAAAGTTGACCATTATTTGGATTTTACTTTTATTTGTTTTGGTTGGGTTTGTGTTCGTTGCCCAGGACAACCGACACCTGCCGGGGGGTCAGCGAACGTGGCAGGACTCGTGGCAGTATTACCTGCTTGAAGGGTGGCAAGCAGCAACCACAGATTGATAGTGGACAGCAAAGGTGGTTCTTTGGCCCAGCCAATGTTTTGTTGTCCTCAAAAAATAACGAAGAAGATGGCTCAGGATTTACTGGTTGAAGGAAAGTCCACATTCGAGTGACCAAAAGAAGAAGTGCATCGGAGACTGAACAGTAATTAAATATTTAAATAATAACCTGTTAATACACAAATACACGAAGTGAAAATGGAAGAAAATCAAATGAAAAGTAACTGGCTTACTTTGGCTGCCAAAAATAATTCCAAACAAAAACCCATCTGAAGTATTTCCATAAACCCGACCAGATTCCCAAAATAATCATGACACAGGAGGCCAACAACCATTTACATCCCATGTGAGTAAGCAAACTTCAAACAAATAATCACAGAAAACACACAGAAGAACCCAACTAAATCCCATTTTTCTCATACCCAGGAAAGTTCAGGAGGTAATCCAAGGTGTGGATCGTCTGGTGCAGGCCACCAACGAGGACCTTCGCCGATTCCGACAGGAGCAGGCCCAGCTGCGGGAGAAAATCAAGGGAGTGCGCACGGAGAACGATAGCCTGAGCAGCGAATTGGCCAGATATCAGAAACTGATGGCCACCGGAGATTACCAGGATCTCAGCCAGCGTCTAAAGCTAACCAGCGATGCCCTCGCAGTGTCCAAGGAACAAGTGAGGGTCCTCCAGGAAGACCGAAGACACTTGCGCTCGATGCAGGCCTGTTCCCAGAGGACTATCGAGAACATGGAGTTGGAGCTTAAAAAATACCGAGCTCAATTGCAGGGCTCGGGTGACGAGGAGGTATGTGAGCATTCTAGGTGTGCCAAGACTTTTGTGTACTTCCAGTATAAATTTAGACTCTACTCTCCAATCATTATAACAAAAAATTATCCAAATTTTCTGTAACAATTTTTCGAAATTCACATTTTGTTCTTTTTTTTAGACCATCCAGGGTTACGTGAGAGCTGTTAAGATGCTAGAGGCAAAGGTACTTGACCAAAAGCAAGAAATCCGCACCCAGGCGGAGACCATCAAGGTTCTGCACGACCACCGGCAGCGGGATGGTGAGCAGCTGCACAAACTGGAGGCCCAGCTGCAGGAACATGACAAAAATCAGGACCTTGTCTTCAGCCTGCAGCATCAGCTTAAGGAATACGAGCTCTCACTGAGCCACACCCGCCAGCTGCTCGAGGAGAGCACGCGTCGCGAGAGTGTCGCCATTCGCAAGGTCCAGGAGGCCATTGTCCTGAGCGAGGAGGCTGATCGGGCGCGCATTGAGGCCGAAAAGCGGGCCGAGGCCAGCAGGGAGGAGGTCAAAGCGTTAGCGGGCAACATTGGCAGCATGATGGATCAGGCGGCTAACCAGGTGGACATCGAGTTAGATCAGTTGAAGAAAAAGCTTACCGACAAGGACAAGACCATTGCGAACATGAAGGACAGGGTAAAATTCTAAGAACTAGGAATAGTCAATAAAATTATAGCTTAATATGTCTAATTTTAGATGAAAAAGGAGCATGCCGAGTACAAGTCGGTGGTGCATCAGTTGGAAACTAGAAACAATCAGCTGGATCAAAAGTCCAGAGAAGTGCAAAGGTCAAATGCCAAGTTGGAGGACGAAGTCCAGGTGGCCTGCCGTCGAATCAACGAGCTAGAGCGTGCCGTCAACGACTACCACAACGAGGAGGCGCAACATTCTGTAGAGTAAGATATAAACTTTAGTTAAATATATATAAAAACTTGGATATAATTATAAAACTTCTCTTTATTGCCAGCAAAAAGCACTACGAGAGCGAAATAGAGCGCTATCTGACGTCGTACAGGAAGCTGAAGACCAAATACCGCCACGCCATGGACGACATAACGCAGCGCTTCGAAGCGGTGATCTACAAGCTGAAGACGGAAAACGCTGAACTGCTGGCGGACAACCGAATGCTCAGGAGCGGAGCTGCTGGCGACAGCTTCCGGTCGTAACTGCTGTTACACAAAGTTATATATATTTTATGATTAGTATTAAATACATAATTTTGTTTGCGAGTGAAACACTACGCTGTGACTGCAGTCTGAGAATTGCGACCGGGAAACAAGCTGGGGAACCAGTAGGCGGGCTCGTTCTCCGTTTGCTTATCGATCCAGCAGAGACCTTCGCCCAGGACCTTGTCCAGAGATTGCTGTGTGCGGTAATCCGACCAACTGGGAATGGAAATTTGGGAGATTAAAGGAGTGAGGAGGGAAAATGAGAACAACTTACCCCAAATCCCTAATAAGTTGACTTTGTGTGACGCAGCCCTGCTCTGTATTGGAGGCTGCATTCAGTATGTTGGTCTCCTCCATGCTCAGCTCACCGGGAATGGACTGGACCATGTACTTGCCCTTGCCCAGTTTGTGAACCACAAAGCTAAAAAGGATAATTTATGATATTAATAAAGGATTACCAACAAAATGTAATTATTACGCAAAGAGTTCTCTTTCCTTCGCTGACCTTACCCATTGCCAAAAATGCTCAGTTTCTTGGCGGCCATCAGTATGTCCTCCTTGGTAATCTCCTGGTGCACTGCACTCTGGCCCCTAGCAGCTATTAGTCGCCGCCTCAGCTCGTCCAGCTCCATGAGGCCGCCGGTCTTGTGATTCGCCGCCAGGCACACCTCCACCACCTGAACCCCCAGCTCGTAGTAGAAGTCGCCCATGCCCAGGACACTCCAGAAGCCCTTGCCGGTGGCCAACGGATCCACACCGATGGCAGCGCACATCTCCTGGAACTGCCGGCGAAACTGCGAGTTCTTACGTATGTCTTCCTTGTGCTTCATTGCAAATTCCTCGAGTTTAACGCGAAAAACCTCCATTTGTTTGGTCATCTGCTCCAGCTGTGATTCCTGCAGGTCGGTGCCCTTGTCCTTGTACTTTTCGGCAGCCAATTTTTGTTGCTGGATAGCGCCGAGACCCACGCGACGACGCATTTTTGTTAATTAACTAAAGAAATTTACTATTACTAAATGTTATTATTATTTTTAGAGGTGGGAGAACAGCAATATTTTGTGCTACCGATGTTTTTTTATCGATGACTTAGCCGTTGATAAATTTGGCGCTGCCAGACTTGGAGATTTTACAAAGCGAAACAGTGCTTACAGTAAGTGTGCTGTTGGGCACCACTGTTAACGGTTTGAATTTCATAAAGAAATGAAATTAATATTTAAAAAGGGAAGAAAAAATCGCTAATTGTTAGTTTGAAAATATTGGATTAAACCTTGCCTAAAATAATTAATAAATTAAGTATAGTTTGCCAAGAAAGCACACAGAATATGGAAATTAAGATCAAATTTAATAGTTAGATTTTTATTTACCATTTTTATATTCTTTGAAATTAATTATACAAAAAATATAATTCATTCACCATAGACCAGCATACACATATGTGAATCGTATGAAATACATAATCACAAAAAATGTTTGTAAAATAAGAAAAATAAATAATAAGGTTTATTGTAATCTTTAAAAAGGAGCAGAAAATAAGAAATTTATTTAAATTCTGTGCTAATATTAATACCAATTTTATTATTTTTTTTTTTATAAATACTTGAAATTTATTTACAAAAAATTGACGTCATATAACAACATAATATGCCAATAATTTTTTGTAAACAAATTTCAAGTAGTTATAAAAAAAAAAAAATATAAACCTAATAATGAAATTCGTAAACCCATTCCGTCAGCATTACGTCATTCTTAGCGTCACTTTTTAGTGTTGATAATTTTTGTATTTCGTTAAAGTTTTAATATTTCGAAGCTAAAGACATTTTTTATACTTTATTTTCGTTTGAAATCTGTTACAACTTTTAATATATTCCTTTTCCAAAAACAGTTATAAAAATACCAATTTAAATGTAATATATTAATTTATTTCATTAATTTAACAGTTCTAAATGCACCAATTTAATTATAATAAATTATTTAAAGTTTCTTCACACACTATCCCATATTTATCATCCCATTTAAAGACTGTACTTCATCAGTAATTATAATAAATAACACTTTAATATTTCGACTTAAGCCCCGCTAACTATTATTAATACCATCTGTTAGCAGCCTTAATGCACCAATATAAAGTGCATTTGTCACAAGGTCCGCTCAATTAATGCCTAATGGACCAACCGCCCCCATAGATCAATCAACATCGAATCGAATTCGGGGGTTAAAAATATACAAACAAAAAACTTCCCAAAAACCGCCTCGCAATATGACGAAAAACCATGACAGGCGAGTTTCATCGACGAGGCGCCCGCATATTTGGATAAAACGTCATCGAATCAGCTGCTAATATATATCCACGATCCATATAATACCGACGAATTGACAATAATGTTTATGATGCCAGCGGAAATCGAGCCCGCTGATTGAATTTCTCATCTGCAGGCAATCAGCTCACTCGATCCCCGTGAATCACTCCAAATGCAGATTCAGCGATATCTTCTGTGTGTGCTGATTAATTATGCGAACCGCGAGAGCCGAGATGAGGAAATCCAACCTCATTAATAAGCCGACGATTTGTTTCTGACTCCGTTTTCGTTGTGGTAGCACTTAGCACCACTTAACGGTAGGAGAATCGGTCGATTAGCGAGCGAGTGAGCGACTGACCGACCAGATCCCGAAAAGACGGGGGCCCCAGAGGCACACTCGACACCATTACGGTACGCCCAGTAGTCGGAATCGGAGTCGGGGCCGGGGCCGGTGCCGGGATATATGGATATATATGATGGGTTGGACCAACAGCAGCGGCGCACGTTCCAGCCGATCATCAAGTGAGGGTACACAAAAAAAAATAGGAATGTAAAACGAAATATAAACATATTAACAACATAAAAATCCGATTCATTGTGGTTATAAATTAGGCCTAAAAATATAATTCCTAATAGATTGTAAGCTTTATAAATTGAATTCATTTAAAAATCATTAAATATTTTCGACAAAATTCGCTTAATTTCTTTTCAATTAAATGTGAAACGAAATAATAACATAGATAAGTTAATAAATCAAAATTAAACAATGAAGAAGATCAGGAAACAAAATGAGAATAAAGATCCGATTCATTGTGTTTTTTAGATTAAGCCTAAAATGATAATTCTTATAAATGTATAAGCTATAAATTCAATTCTTTTATGAATAAATAAATATATAGTCAAAATTTGCTTAGTTTCTATTAAATTAAATGTGAAGGAAAATATAAAAATAAATAAGTTATTCAATAAAAACTAAGCAAAGAAGAAGTTTAGGAAATAAAATGAGAATAAAGATACGATTCAATGTTTTATAAATTAAGCCTAAAATGATAATTCTGGATAGTTTATAAGATATAAATGGAAATAATTTATAAATAATACAATAAATATATAAGCACATAGACAAAATTTGTTAAATTTATATTTATATACTAAACCTTATAAATTACTAGAAAATAATTAGCAATCAGAGACACAAAAGATCATAAAGCGTGATAATAACTGCGAAATAATAACAATAAAATAATAATAAATAGTATCTAAAAATCTCAATACTGCGAGTAAAAACACTAATTTCGATTACCTTATCTTCTTAGCATTTATTTCTTATTATTTCTTATATACTCTTTTATGATTATCAACAATATTGTTGCAATATTACATTAGGTATATATTTCTTTATCCCTTTTTCTCTCAGTGCTTATTTATCTTCACACAAATATTCATAAATTCATACATAATACACATGGCCATATGTCCAGTAACTAGGGCAACCATCGAACTCTCGCATCCAACTCAATGCATTGCATAATGGCTTTGTTAATTGAAAAATCTTGGCATATCTATTAATAACTCAAATTGATGTGTTAGTTCATAAAAACAAAGGCAATTTGTGGCGAATTTTGTAAGAGCGGGAATGTAATGTTATCTTAGATATATATATTGTATATATATTTGTATAGCTTACAGAACGGGTTTTGTGAGTAACTCTTGACTTGGATTTCTTTTGACTATAAAATACGTTTTAAATAAGTCGATGAGGTGTTTTCTTTGTCTTCTCTGATATTAGAGAAGTAATTTTGAACTATATTCGTACTATGACCAGTGAAGGTTTTGCAAGAGTGCAGCATTTTCTTTCCATAAGATTTACTCCTCCAAACATTAAGAAACTAATTTCAAAGGATTTCGTATACGAAAAAGTATGTTAAATATAAATTGGGGAGTTTTTGATAATATTTTTGCTTATAGGAAAGATTTTGATAATATTTTTGCTTATAGCAAATATAGCAAAGATTTTTAACTCTTACTTTTTTGCTCTAAAGATACCCGTTTTTTTAAGGGATAAGACTTTGTTTTTGTAATTTGTTTCATTTGCATTTACTAGATTATCTAGGATTATATGTATTATTTATTTAGAAGTATTTATTAATTATTCAGTAATTTTTATCTATTTTTTGATACTTAAATAATTAAGTTATTCTTTTTTTAATATATTACGACTTAGTCTACTCAAAACTCCCTCTAAATATACATCTCTTAACCTCCCCCCCTTTTGTACAGTTTCCTCCTGCTATTCTTTATTTCTGGATCTTGGATCTTGAATCTTATCGTCCCGCTTGCATTTCCTTTTAATTTTCCATCTGTTTTGGCCTTTGCTGGATGCGCAATTATTTAGACAGGAAGCCAGCCGTGCCAGAGATGCTATGTACACGGAGACGGACACGGGCACGGGTATGGCATGGTAAATATTTATTTATGCTTCACCGTAGTCGCCTCACTTGCAAATGCAAACCGAACCGAAAAAAATAAAAAAATAAATCCAAATAAAACACGCGACAGCGGAGGAAAGAAATTAATGGAAATGCAAGGAAAACCGAACTTAAAATAGAACCATATAAAAATAAACAAAATGCTGCTGACAGACAAAGGGCCAAATGAGGGGAGTCTGAATTTGATCTCAAAAACAGAGGAAAAATTTAGAAAATATTGTTAAATAATTATGGGACTTAAGGTATAATAAATTTGGATAAATAAATGTATTAATTAGGTAAGGAAATCCACATTTATAATTTTAAGAACAAAGAAATGCTATAAGTTCTTTATTTTTTTAAATATAAAAGAAGTATTTTTGAGATGTGATTATGCTTTTTCACCTTAGAAAATATATTTAATTGTATAAACCTTAATTTTAAAATATTTTTAAATATAAAGGAAGTATTTTTGAGATGATATTATACTTTTTAATCTTAGAAAATATATTAATATTTTATAAACCTTAACTCTATAATATTTTCAACGACTAACCCAAACATATTTATAACTTTTCTCACATATTACAACATATACTTATAATACCCTTAAAATAATATTTTTTAAATGAATTTTAATACGTTTTTTTTTACCCATAAGAGGGTGTCTCTTATGGGGGCTGTTTGACAGTCGAGGGTGAAATATTTGGGCAGCTGACAAACACTCAGAGAGTGGACCAAAAACCCTGGACAGAGCGCGTGCGTGCATCTCATGTAATCAGGCAAATTAAACACGAAATGCAATATGCCACAAATAGTTGCAGCTTGACCAGATGCTGTCAGCTTAGCGCGCCGCGAGAAATGCAAAATATACAAAGATACTCACGCTGAGATACATCAACTTCAGGCGCTCCGACAGGCGGAGCAAAACGATCTCATTTGATTTTCCATGCTCCGCAGATCGCATTACATTAATAGACTCTGAATCCGAGTCCGAGTCCGGAGTCCATTCACTTTTCCCCTCCTGCCCCACCCGAAATGCATACGAAATGAAGCCACAGAACCGGCGAGCCACCGACCAACCACCGAGCGAGGTCACCACTCCCTGGCGCATAATTCATCCAAAAACTCGCGGCTGTCTCGAGGAAAAATAGGAAAACTTTTGGGCTCAGAAAACTCTTTTGTCTTGTAACAATAAAAAATTCAAAGCGAGAGAGAGAGAGGAAATCTTAGACAATGGCGAGACGCGGCAATAAAAACTGGATAAAACTGGTGGGAAATTAAGGAAAAATCTTTGATAGTGTTTTGGGTTAGAAAAAAAAAAATAAAAACCAGTTGGAAAGTTGCTCGCCGCAGCGATCAATTATTATGCTGGCGGCAGCTATTGTCTGGCATTTTCCAACTGACTGCACAGGGAAAACTAGGGTTTTCCATAAAGTGAAGGGCAGTAATATGAATAAATATATTTATTTATATAAATTTTATGAATTTCAGAATATTTCAGAATTATTTTTATTAAAATAAAAACCCTGGTAATTAATTTAAAATCGATTTTCATATACAAAAATACAAAAACGTTGAATATTTTATAGTTCTTATAAGAAGTAATTTTTGTGGTTAAATTTAATTAAAAAATTAAATTTTAATCCACTTTCTGAAGGAATAACTTCTAAAAATGTATTTGTAGTCAATTTTGTAGGTTTTACAAGGATTATAAAAAGGTAAAGAGAAAATATAATCTATGTTATACATTATTTAAAAAAAAAAAAAAAATTTAAAAAAATATATTCTATGTATTATATTTTCACTTTACCTTATTATAGTTCTTGTTATAAATATTATAATTCTTGTTATAATTATAATAATGATTGTACCAATCTTTTCTTTAGAACACTTTTTTTTATGTTTAAAGTTACAAAATGTTGTATAAATTTCCTTTAAAAATCTTATATAAAAACCTGCTAAAGCTAGACAAAATTACAATCAAAGTTACCACAAAAACCTTAAAATATATTTAACAAAAACAGTTTCCGCTTGACAATATTCATTTCCGTTTTCTCACCGTGTAACTCCCCTCTCCTCCCGCTTACAGAAGCGACAATTGTCGCCTAGTTTTTCGCATTCCCAACCAGTTTTCGGTGTGAAAAGTAACGGCCCGAGGAGATCGCGGAACCAGAGACCAGAGTCAAGAGCCACGACGGCGGTAAATAAGATTTTGCAAGTGGGTCAACTGGGTGCAACTGGCAACAAGCATTACGTGCCACATGCAACAACGCACCGAGGCATGGCCATCGGACACCGCTGCCTAAGGTGACCCACAGATTTGATTTATTCCGCGACCCACTTCGCACAGCAACTTACACATGCGATTTGTCTTAGGCTTAGGTTTCCCCCTTTTCAATTCCCGCCTGTGAATTATGATGCCTCCTCGGCCAGTGGTCAAGAAGGGTTTGGGTTTGAGTTTGGGTTTGGGATTGGGTTTGGGTTGGTCACACGATCCCCGCCAGCTGGGCGAAAGCGATGAAAATCCATCCTCTCGTGGCGAGATCCGAGATCTGTGTAGCCTCTATTACATATATTGAGGTGGGACAGTGGGACAGTCAGTGTTATCTATTGTCCAGAGCGCTTAGAACCGGACACTCTGCAATCGGAGGCTCGTGAGATTTATGGGGCAGAGCCAGAACCAGGGACAGCAGAACCTGAGCCCATCGCTGCAATTAGGCGCTGAACAACAGTCACGTCGAGTAATTATAGTGCTTTTCTGGGATCACAGGGATCGCAACGGGCCGGGAATCGGCAATCTGTCTGTCCGTCCAGGAAACCAGAAAAGATAAATGAAGCAAATTAGCAGTCGGGGCAGGAAAAGTGGTGTAGGGGAGATGGTATGGTATGGCATAGGGCAAAAGGCAAGGGTAATCTGGAAGGGGAAATGTCGAAGCTAAAGCTCGCTGCCTGAATCATCTCCGGGCGGAGTGGTCACTTTAGGGTCTAAAGTATAGACCTATCAAAAGTGCTTTAAATAAGTCAAAATTATTTCATAAAATTACAGCAAAGGAAAAGAAACTATACAGATAAAAAAGATGATTCATTTTTCATCTATGAAATACGAGGCTTAAACTTATACATAAGTGAATCATATTTCATATCTAAAGATACATAAAGGTAAATAAATGCTATACTCATAATATAAAATATAAGTTTTAAAAGCTGTGTTAACAATTTGGAATTATATAATAAGAATATAATGTTAAAATTTTGCTCATACGTTTAAGGTTTCTCATCAAATTGATTTCACGATTGCTTAAATATTTTAAGAAACTAGCTACCTTTTCCTTATCGATAAAAAGAATTAAAGATTCCTTACGGGTTCCTTGAGGATTCATTAAGAATTTATTGAGTATTTATTGCGGATTTATTGAGGATTCATTGAGGATTCCTTGAGGATTTATTGGGATTCATTGAGGATTCCTTATGTATTCATTGTGGATTTCTTGAGGATTTTTTGAGGATTCATTGATGATTAATTGAGGATTCATTGATGATTCCTTAAAGATTCCATGAGGATTTCTTTAGTATTCACTTAGGACAGACGGATAAAAAGACGGACAGACGAACATGGCTAGATCGATTCGGCTGTTGATGCTTATTAATAAATGTATTAATAAATATACATTATAGGGTCGAAAATGACTCCTTCCCTGCGTTGCAAACTTCTGCCAAAAAGTGTAAAAAGAGTAAAATAAATAGATGATTGATAATCCATTTAAAAAATGCAACATTAAGGCTCATATGTGAGTCATATTTTGTATCTAAAGGTCGAAATCTATATACTATACTTAAAATAAATAAAATAATTTGTTAAAAATATTAACTTTTTAAAAAAGAGAAAAAGCTTTCAATATCTGATTAAATTGATTCTGAAAGTGGTTTTAGGTTTTCTTCCAGATGTTCGTAACAAAAATAGTAAAAGATCAACACATAAAATCTTGTAAAATACTTTAACAAATCTGATTCAACTAAAAACGAACCTGTCAAAAATTTTCATTTTCTTCTTTAATTTCCCTTTGAGGACAATGCCAGCAAATCAAGGAAGTGGCTTCCTAATTACAAACCTCTATAAACGGCCTGGAAGGAATGGGGTGCGGGAACGTGTAATTTTATCTCCCGAGTGTCCAATTGATACGCACTTATCGCCCGGTTCCTGATCTCTGCTCCCGATGCCCGGCTCAAAAAACCGCATAACTCAACCCTTTTCCTCCGCTTCTCCTTTTCGGACAAGGCCGTAATAAAAGCCAAAAAAAAATACAACAAAAAATAAGGAACCAAAAGCGGACAGCGACAATTCTCCGCCTCGACTGTCTATGCTTTTTGGGGAGCAGATGTTACTTTTGGCGGCTCAAAACGAGAATTCTTTGAGCCGGCTCCGTCTGCGTCCTTGTCTCTCTCTGCCTCCGCTCTGATCCTTGGATTCCTTGATGATTCTCCTGCTTCTGCTCCAGCTCCGGCTGCTGCTCAAAAAAACAAAACCAGAAAAAAGGAAAGGACAGGGGCGGGAGAAAGGAAAAAGCAAAGCACTTGTTCCAGCTGGAGCAGCTCAACAAGATATTCGGGCACTGGGAGAAAATTTTGTATAGTTGGGAATAGTTAGGAAAAATGTTAGTTAAATATTCAATAAGCAATTATTGATAAGTTGGAAGTATTTCGGAAAAATGTTAGTTAAATATTTATTTAGCAAATATTGCTATGTTGGGAATTGGTAAACAATATGTATTATTTATTATTTTTATAAAATATTTGAAATATTAGTTTCTGCACTATATGTCAGATCGTATATAGATTGTTTTTATTAAAGATTAACATGTTGCTTAAATATATATTTAGTTTTGCTTTTACTACGAAAACTACTCAATATTTGGCTAGAAAACAATCCCCGAATTCGTACTTGGGAATTTTAGGCGCACTCTCTTGATAATTTTATTACATTTACTGCTAAATTGTCAGAGAAATGATTTACTTTATTTTAAAGATCGCTTAATTTTCTTTTACCTATATTAAATATTACTTTTACTCTCTCACCCTAGAAATAAATCCTAAAAAATCCCCCGTAAATCCCCATTTTTTTCTCTCAGTGTAAATGGGGATGTATTTCAAGTGCGGAAACGGGAAGAGGGCAAAAGATAGAGCGACACCGGCCGGGGGCAGGGGCAAAGGAAGGGCGATTGCACCGGGCGGCTGTGTCAGATTCAGGTTTTGGTTTTTGGCGCAAAAAATTTTGTGTGTGCTCAAAATTACCAGCAGAGCAGAGCAGCAGCAGCAGCAGGTATTCGCACTCGTATTCGTATTCGTCTTCGTATCTGTGTGTCTCCGTTGATGAGGGCAGCCGCATCCACAGCCACAGCCACATCCACATCCTCATCCACAGCAGCAGCCGCAGAAATTGGCGCAAAAATTACAGATGCCTCAAAAAACAAAAAAAAAATAATAATAAAAACGAAAGAGCGAAAAATGGAAAGCAACTGCAGCGGCGCACAGGTTCCTTCAGCCATCTGTGTGTGAGCGAGTGCGGTGCTGAATATATGATATTATGTACACTATATGTACTATAGAGTACTGCCACCCAATCCCCATCACCCATTTTGCATCCCTATGTGCTCACCCCACAAAACGCAGCCACACACTAAAAATAGCTTATTGACATCGATCCTACACGGAGAAGAAAAACTAACAATGTGGAAACTAATATTTAAAGAAAAGAAAAATTTAGTTGAATAATATTATTAATGAATTCTTGTTGGGAGAAAAAACTAGTTTTATTTTAGGATTATTCTTGCATCTTTATATAAGGTAGATTTGGTTCTATCTCCACATGTAAGCCTCACAGTTTATTGTATGAAAGTTTTTACATTGTAAAATATCTATATTTATTTTATTTTTTTATTATTACAGATAAATAAGTTTACAAAACTAGACTAACTTATATTTTAGAGCGCTGGCAACAAGGCCTTCGGCTTAAATTATATATATATATTACCTAGATATCTCTATTTTAAAAGTGTTTATAAAAAATAAAGTACGATTTCTTGGTTGACGTCAAAAATGGGAATATTGTGTTCTTAATCGATTTAATTTAGGTTCTTTGATTTTTTTAGATATTTTTTAGGGAAGGATTTTTGCAACAGCATAATTTTATCTTTGTCTATTATTATTATTAAAAAAGTTCCTTGAATCTAAAATTGAGTTCTCTGTGAGTTCACAATAATAAACAAATTTGACAATTTGACTAGAAGAATATGACACTTCCAGAGATGATATATAATAATATAGGTGGGATGATAATATGATAATAATGATAATTTCATATATAATATATAAAATTATTTTATCTCTGGATGTGTTATATTAAATTGTTGTATTTTATTTATGAATCATCATGGAACCTAATTACCTTTTTATTTCTTGACATATTTTTCTTCTAGCAAGAATAAGTTCGCGTCAAGATGATAAAAACTATGATTGCACCGACAATTTCCAAGTACAAATTTAGCGAGAAACTGTTATAAAATTAGACGTAGTACAGATGAGACTTGGACCAAGATCTTAGTGTTTTTTCGGTAATATTGGTGTCGTGATTACGGATTAGATGACCTCAATGCCGTCTGAACGTATATCAATTTTAATACTACTCCTTCAAGACCCCATTTGTACCATCAGGCCTGTTCTTGTTTCCACTTCCGCAAAATTTATTCGGATTCGGATTTCCCAGACCTGCTCTAGTTTTCACTTCCGAAAAATCCCCACTGATTCGTATTTCCCTCTGTTAAGTCTCTGTTAACTTCCTGGCGAAATCGCTCAGAAACTTTTCGTATACTTATTTGACTATTTTTTAGTATCTATACAATATCAGCAATATTTTTTCCCTGTGCAAAGTATCCGCTAGATACTCTCCACCCAAAGCAGTGCCTAGTCTGTTGTTGCCACGTGCAGGCAAAGGCAGCCCAAAAAAAAATAAACATACATATACACCATATTGCACATTGCACATCCGAGATAGCAACGGGACAAGACACGACAGGGGAGAGGGAGAGAGCTCTCTTTAATGAGCTCATTTATTAATTAGACAAACGTGACGTCAGCGCAAAGCTGGGGACCAGAGAGCGCCCTGCATAACTTCGACCTTTAAGACAGCAGTTAACCTCAGGAAGAGCGCGTGCGACAGTTGAGTTCCATTGATCGGATCCGTTTCATTCATATAACCATTCATTGTTCCTACATGCTGGGTACGTGGGCCATAAACTAATTTCGGGCAGACGGCGAGGACAGGGGAAAACAGCTTGAGTTTTTCCGCAGACAAGCTGCGTTCGACGGAAGTGAACGCAGGCAGGAAAAGTAGCCCATCGGTCGAGCCAGACACGTATCTGAAAGATAAAAATAGAGGCAGTACGTGCATTCAAATCAGCGCAGCCACGAAAAATCAAAAACGAGTAAAGGCTGAAACGCATTTCAGCCGAAATGACGCAGCAGCAGCAGCAGCAGCAGCAGAGAAAGATTATAAGAAAAATCGTAGCAAGGGTATATCTGCAACTTTCACACATTTCCAACTGCATTGTTCCCCCTCGAGTGGTTCCATGAACGCGTTTTGGCGCGAGGGTTGGTTTTTGCATAGTTACCGGCGGCACCACTCCGACCTGTGCCACTGATCCATCCACCCGATCCCATCATACCCTCCGATCCCGGATACTCGATCGCAACCCTCAACCCCTGTTCTTGTCTGCACTCACCTCTCCGGGCAGGTAGTTGCCAATCCGAATTTGGACATCGCGCCAAAAAAAATAAATAATAATAATAAAGCAAAGGAAAACAATCATCATCGGAGTACAGTGAAAACTGGGGTTGGATTTTTTTTAGACTGGGTATAGATAGGGTTTCAGTCTTTTAGTAACTGGCGGAACGACAGCTACTACCCCTTAAAGTACATAAATTTTAGATTTTAGCCATATCTGTTTGTTTATCAAAACTTGGAAACTATACATTTTGAAGCAATATTATTAATAAAAAGTCCTTTGGCTTTTTTTAAATCTTAACTAAGCCTAGTACCAACCTTACAAATCTAGAAAAAAAAATCAGGCTTTAGTCAATTTATGGTATAGTGTTATATAGTATATATTAAATACCTTTGGTCTGACTTACTCTTAAAATCTTACCTTAATCGAATGATAAATGTAAGAGTTATACGATTTTTAACTTCATGTGCGTCGCAAAACTTATGTGAATTGTTGTCGCAAACTTGAGATTGGGACGTTGAAGAATTTCTGAAACCTCTCTGATCAGCAACATTCTGTGGCATAGTTTTTGTGATTTTCCAGAGTTTAAATCAAAGTCAATATAATTACTATATATATTTTATATTATATCTTTATAAAAATATATAATATAGAAACTATATAGTCTTTGGTTCTACATATGTCTATTTCATTCCGACTTTCTTCTGGTGCTTATATTAATATCTAAGAAATATATCCTTATCCAAAAAATGATAGCTTTAGAAAATTCAATTGACATACTTTAGAAAAAAGCTTAAAAAACTGAAGTTTCTTACGATATAATTTTTGTAAGTACAGAATAAATCCTATAGCTTTCCTTCTTTATTTTTTTTTTCGTTTTTTTTTCAAATATTCGAGCTGCTAAAAACTGAGCCTCTTAACGTGTACCCACTGTACCCCTTCTGAACAATAATAAATCGCAATCCTTTGGGCGCGGCCTTTGTTCGGGCCACTCTTTAAAATGACTAATCGGTTCGGAGTCCAGGTCCGGCGGTCAAAGAGCCAGGCCAGACGAGAGATCAGGGACGAGAGAGGAGATCCGCAGACCGAACAGCTGCTTGATTTCTCAGTTCCCGTTCCTCTGGCGATTCTGACTCAGCATTATTGAAATTACTTGTGGCCCACATTTCACAATTTCGAGAGTGTTACCAACTCCTACCTCTATTTCTATGCGGTTTTTCAACTCTTTTCACTTTCGTTTGTTGGCGTTACGCTTGAATTGCCGCCGCCGCGAGCGCGAAAGTGTTTATTTCTACATATTTTGCGTCTGTTTTAGATTTCATTCCCTGGAATTGTTTTTGTCGCATGTAATTTGCTTCCCGGCACGTCGGCGACCCATTAGGCCGTTTAATGCCGCATGAAATGAAGCCCGGCTGTGACCTTGAGTTAGGGCCCAAAAAAGTCCGTCAACATATCAGTTTTAGCCGGTGTTTGTGTGGAGCCAACACAAACGGTCGAGAATCTAGCATAACTAATTGTATTTACACGCCATAAAAGTAAGTAATTGGCACACGGAAAACAGATTCACTTTCCGCAGTTGTAACATGTAAATATTTAATATCGTAGGTACGTAAGTCTAGGTCTACAAAGGGGAAGCTAATTGCTTTGTAATAGTTATATGGCTCTCTTATCGCTAGACTCTCTTACTTCCCCGCCAAGCTTTTAAGAAGGTGACGCATGCTTATGAAGTACTTTTGCTCTTTGGTACCTTTTGGGATCGTAGTTTCATTATATTTTACTGTTTTGAATATCATGCGTAGTTACCTACTTTTTGTCAATTCTTTAAAATTATATAAAATTGGTTACATAAATAAAATTTGACAGTAAAAAATAGGAATCAACCCAATAACTCTATTTTACAGATATTTTTAAATAAAGTAAAAAATATAACGTACTGTCTATTTTCTTAAAACTATTATTAAAGGCTTTTGTCATACATTATACCATACGTTATAAAACTTTTCAATACTGATAAACAGTGAACAAATAAAGCAAATAACTATAATTATATATAATTATAAGAAATCAACATTTTATCCCCAAGAAAACCAAAATAATTTAGTTTTTCCCCTAAAAATCCAAGAGAAATATAAATTCATTTGTGACGTCATCAACATTCGCTCTATTCTTTTTGTTCTCTTTTACACCACCTTTTTCAAGCATTCAAACAGTGCGAGAGAGTGTTGCGAGAGAGCGTGTTGCGAGAGAATGTTGCTAGAAAATTTTGCACCGAGAGCGCCACTCATCAAATGGAGAGCCAAAGAGCTGATGCGAGAGAGTGTGTTGCGAGAGAGAATGTTGCCAGAAAATGTTGCCAAAGAGCTGGTCGGAATTGAGGTATATAAGAAAGGAGAACCGAGAAAAATTCAAAATTTTGAATTTGGAACTGAAAGAGGAAAACGGAGAAAAGACGCCGGAGAACAGTTATTTTTTACGAGCTACACGGCGTACAATTTTCGCAAAAAGAAAACTCCGCGGGAACGTCGCTCATACGGTTGTGTGTTTTTTAACTTTTATTGACTAATTACTCGACGGGAGTGAATTTCTCCTCTCTTCTCTTTGCTTGTGAAAGTCGAATTTGTGATTTGCAAGTGAGAAAAAACGGCGAGCAGAAAACTACAATTGCAAAATGCATCAAATATGCACGTGAACTTCGCACAGTGTACGAGTGTGCGCAGGTGTGGTTGTGTGTATGTGAAAGTTAGGGTGAAAGTAGCTTGAAAATAGGAAAAAAGCTGAAAGCACTTGCAAGCTAAACCAAAATAAATTAAATTTAAAAAAAATATATACAAAATCAAAGAAACAGAACAAAAGAAAACACTGACGAAATCATGACTCTGTGTCCGCCTATAAATCTGCATGCCACCCACAACCGTCCCTGCGCCCTGCGCCCGGCGCCATCGCCCTTAGAACGGAAGAGCATCGCCCGGAATTTGTTTGGCAACGCGCCCGGCGACTCGAACATCGACGGCCTGCTGGCCAGGGAGCAGCGCAAGAAGCTGATGCACATCAAGGAGCGCTTCAACTTCGACATTCTGGCGTTGGAGCGGCGCGAGCAGGCGGCGGCGGAGATAACCGGCCAGCGGTATCCCTACCAATCCGTAGTCACGCCGCCGCTTAGCGATTCCGCCACCACCAGCCCCAAATCCTGTCCAGAAGCAGCACCGCCCTCGATGGGCGCCGGCGTGGCCATTTCCGCCGAACAGATCTCCATTGCCATCAAGCAGATGCAGCAGAGCAGCAGCAATTCACCGGATCTCGCCAGCGACAGCACGATAGATGGC
Organism: Drosophila watanabei; assembly: GCA_008042575.1. Classification (NCBI taxonomy): domain Eukaryota; kingdom Metazoa; phylum Arthropoda; class Insecta; order Diptera; family Drosophilidae; genus Drosophila; species Drosophila watanabei. The sequence continues at coordinate 24,306 of VNJS01014870.1, forward strand.
CAAAAGACAAGGCAACTATCGGGCCTAAAACGTAAGTATTTTATGGTCATATATGGGAAAAACCACAACTAGTTTTATAAACGAAAAAGTGAAATATCAAAATATAAATTTCGGAAAATTTTACCTTGACTTTTATCTAAAAATAGTAAAGATTCCACAAGTTACATCAGATACAAAAATATCTCTTCTCTTGAAAGATCGCATCTAGGAATTCTTTTTCTATAGATGTTGCGTTGTTTTTCTCAATTTTACAATAGTCTTAAGAATATCGTATCTATTTAAAAAAATTCAAACTATTTTACCTCGATTTCTTCTTAAATATCTTTTTTTCACAAATGAATCTATGTATTTCACAATCTTACCAATCTTGAATTCCGAAATGTGGAGTTATAATTCTTAAAGATCAGTTTCTATTGCTAGTTCTAAAAGCCGAATTATTACGGTTTTTATAAAAAAGGTTTATATAATATTTGAAATGATAAATTCGTTTTTTGTTTCTAATTATATTTTAACAGGAATTTAGATCATTTACAATCTTATTTCATTCAGTTTACTAAGATTTTTAGGATGTTGTTTCAGTGAGTCACAAATAACTCATATAGAGATACAATTTTTCGTATTTTTGTCCAATAAGCGGGCACCTGATTTTCATTCCTTTTCCCGCTTTTCCTGCCTCTTGCGTCCTTTGCTTTGTGTTTGTCCTTTTTTCGAATTTCACCCCTATGCACATCTATCCGTTGGTCGCCGAAACCCACCCTTGCTTTGGGATCTTTCTAATTTTGTACTTCCCTGCATGCGTTGATTCTTATTGTCACTTCTTTGTGCTCTTCTCTTTTTTTGGTTTTGTTTTTCAATTCCCTTTTGGTGTTATTCAGGTGGATATCTGAAGAATTTGGATTTTTTTAAAAATAGAATCCAAACATATAGTTACATAGATAGAAGAAGAATCTTAAGTTCTTTGAAAGTAATATAAATAATGATCAAAGTAAAAGATTATTTGAATCATTTTTAAAGTTTGGGATATTTATACTTAGATTTGATAGAAAATTCAGATTTGATTGTAATTCTTTAGTCGTTCTATTATAATATTTAATATAATAGATTTTCGAAATATAAATCTCTTTTAAAATTCGAATAGTTTCCCAGGTTTTAGTCTATCTGGTAGTACTGTATGATACGATACGGCCTTTGGTTATTTAACCGCGCGCTAAGGGCTCGAATCAATATTTGCAACAACTGTGCACACATAATGCACTCTACTCTTTGGGTGTTGTTGGAGTTGTTGTTGTTAAGTGCCGTTAATGCCCCTCTTTTATCGGTTTGTTTGGCAGGGCTTGGCTCTCCCCCGTACTCCCTCTCCAACCTTCAAATTCATATTCATTTCACGTTTTTATTAACGACGAATCTCTTGTGCTTCAACGAAAGCTTGTTTTTCAGTTTTTGTTTTGATAGAGGTTTGTTATTTTGCGCCGTTCCATTTTGCCCTGTTTCCTAACCACTTACGATACGAAAACGCTACGAATTTTATTCACACTTCGCTTTCATTGTGGAGCTGCCATTCTCCGTCGACTTCGTTATCAATTCCGCATGTCAAGGCCCGATTTCGTTATTGACTCTTGGGTAGAAAGTATCGCCAAGTATATTGTATTACTCCTTGACTAATCCGATTCCACAGTTGGGATTCTATACATCGAACTTAAAAGCTTTAGCTTACAGCAATTCGAAATCACTTTCTTGGAGTCATTAAATATTACAAGTAATAGTTTACGATATTTTGAGTCTCCTCCTTACAATTGTATAGATATTTGTATCCTCAAGATGTAATTGTATTTAAAAGATTTTCCGATCTTTGTTACTTTTGAAAAGCATTAAAAGTGATCATTTCATAATGCTAAAATACTTTTGGAAGGACAAAATATCACTGTAAAATAGATCTTTGAAAAATCACATGTTCTGAAACCACAGAATAAAAAATTTCAATTTAAAATTGATTGATTTTTTCAAAGTTTTCCATTCGCAAATTAATAGGAAACTATTTTGTAAACTTTGAGTTCTAGTAGACGTTCGACTGTACCTCCATTTGTTGGTTTATTGTTATTTATGACTGCTTTACTTTGCGCTGATATTCCGCTGATAAATCGTGGCAAACAGAGAAGGCAATGGGGAAAAGGAGGAGGAGAAGAGCGCGAGAGAGCGAGGGAAGAGAGGAGGAGAGCGAGAATTGTCGCCAGTTTGTCTTTGATTTGGCAGTGTGTCAAGCGAAAAAGCTAAACAACAAACTGTACGCCAAAATAAAAACTGTTGAATAACAATCGCGCGCCAAAAATCTTTCCTCGCCGATCTACGCGAGATTGCAACCAAAAAACACAAGAAAACAGCGAGAAAATCGACAAGAACAAGAGCAGTTGCTGGCAATTAATTGAGAGGCCTCAATTAAATTTAAATCAGCGCCAACGCCTTCTGGTTTTTGTTGTTCTCATGCTGCAGTTCTTGCAGGCGAACAAAAAAAATATATATGAATAACAACAACAATAACAAGAATCAACTACTTGGCACACGCCTGCGACTGTACACGGATTGTTGTTGTACTTGTAGTTGTAGCTCCCACTTTTTGTTGTTGTTGTTTTTTTGTTTTCTGCCTTGAAAGCCGCACCCACGACGACAAACGCAATCTCAACAACAAAACGAACGCGAAGCAACAACAAGCAGCGTCACTCTTATACGACGACGTCAGCCCACTCGCACACATCGACGTTTATATATGTATATTTAAGGAGAGTGGAAGCGACAAAGAGAGAGAGCGACTGGTGGTGGTGCTGCCATCTCAGCCTTATTCTCTGAAAAATCTAGCCTTTTTTTTTTGTAAAAATACTGAAAACTGGCTGGATTCGAAAACTCCGTGTTTTTTTATATTTCCTGGAGGCTGTTTTGTAATAAAACTAATAGGCCACCATTAAAAACTTAAAATTTTTTTTTTTATATGCAAAGCATATGATTTTGTAACTTTGAAGTAATTGTTTTCGAAAAGAATTTCGATTCTTCTCCATCTTCCATACATTAAATAACATTTTAATTTTATAAGGAGATACGAGATAGACAAAAACTTAAATTTGCGTTTAAAGAAGGTAATGTTTGGAAAGGTTGAAAGGGCAGCCTTTTCTTTGGCATGTGAGAGCTTAATATTGTGTTTTGAAAATCCTGGCAACACTGCCATCTCGCTCTTTTGCTCTCAGCCTGTTTGTTTGTTTGTCTCTGCCCTGCTGATGGTGTTTTTTGCGTTTTGGCGCGAATTTCGTATTTTTCGTGTTTATTTTTAGTTGTCTTCGCTGATAAGCAGTGCTCGTGTGTGTGTGCGTGTGTTGCTGTTATTATGCGTAGTACTACGCACGCACGTTGTTGATGTTTTTCAAAACTCGTCGTGAAGGTCACACACACAGGCGCACATGCAGATCGCGTAAGTACAGCAGCGCCAAATGCTGTGTTATTGTTGTGTACTTTTGCGGCAGGTCCGAACCGAAAAAAAAAAAAACGGGTCCAAATGTGGAGGAAAAAAACAAATCAATTAGACACCAGTTCTGTTATCTCATCCACCTCTCGTTCTCTCCCGCGCTTTTGGCATGTACTGTACTTTTCACACAGTTATTTAGCTTAGCGTTTTGTGCTTTTTGTTTTGCTTCGGCCTTTTCGCCACGCCCCAAAAAGCAAGAAGTTATGCGGTGTTATGGGATTCCTCGATTCTTCGGAAATTTATGTTTTCTAATTAAGTATGCTGAAGAAACTCTCTCGCGGAGCTCCCACATAAATATTTATAATGTGAATTCTTTGTTGCCGTTCCTGTTTTCATCGCCGCCTCTCTCTCCACACACATTTCGTAAACAAAACGCGTTTTGTTGTTGCGTGAAAAGGGGGTGAGAGTTAGGCGGCGAAGGGAGCGAAAGCTTCCAAGCTGCGTGCTCATAACGATAACGGTAAACGCACTCCCCGTCATTCACCTCTTTATTACAAGACTCTCCTGCTGCCGCTTTCTTTCGCTCACTCCCCTCTCGCTCTCTCTTGCTCGTTCCACCCGCTCATTACAATAGGCGATCGTTTTTTGCCGATTTCGCCTTCTGCTTCTTCTTCGCCTGCGTTTCGCTTGGCGTTCTTTGTCGCTGGCTTATAATTTTCTATAACTGTACATTTGATTGTATCGCCGGCAGCGCGACTCTTTGGCTGCCAGTGTGCCCCATCCATTCTCTTTCCCTATCGTGGAGTTTCCATGTTTCTGCTGTAAAGTTGTAACGCCTCCGAGAAAGAAGAAAGCTTTTCTAGCATTTAACATTTTTATTTTGTTTTTCATTAAGAATATTTTGCCTCAAGACTTACCATTAACTAAGAACTTGTTAGATTCTTGATCAATTTAAAGTTCATCTTGAGAAACTTAAATTCAATTTCTGAAATATTGCCTCTTTTCTCTTAAAAATATATATTACAAAATCTTAACCTTGGTTTATTTATGACTAAGCTAGCCAGTCTCTCAATAGATTAACATTCTTGTCTCATAGATGTCTCCAATAGCAAGTGTGCTTAAGTATTCGGTTTTCTAAGCTGGCCTTGGGGCTCGTTTCTTGTTTTTGTATTCCCCCAGCCTTTTGTGGCTGTGTCGCTTAGCTTTCCAGCTTTTAGGTCACTGCGCAGTGGCTGCGGTTTCGTGAGCGTCTCCGTCGATCGTCTAAGCCTCGGCTAGCGGTTCACTATGAGACGCGATGAGGCAACCGCAGCTGCCCGCGATCGAGACCTGATAGAGGAGTACAGTCTAACCCATATCGAAGCCCAACTAGTATTCGCCGCAGAAAAGGGCAAGTTTTGGAGATTTTGACTATAACTTTATTAACAAAAATTAGTTTTTTGGAACCATTTAGTTTTCTACAGAATCTTTTTAAAATTTCCACTAATCCAGATCGGACTGTACTTGATCGGCAGTCACACAGCTGCGTTTTAAAAAAGCAACTATTTGCGAGGTTGATGTGCTATTTGGCTATCTATCGGAACGCATTCGTCGCGGGGCGATCGTTCGCCTTTATAGATTGCTCAAGTGATTCCCTTCCCCGTTCGGGTTTCCGCTCCCCACAAAGCTGTAGCTATCGCTGCGGCCATGACATTTATTTATCGGCTAGCCAATGACCAGGTATGGGTTCTCGCCGCATAGGTGTTCTAGATTGCACAAGTGTGCATAATTCTGTCGCTCAGACGGCGAGATAAGGAACGCTATACGAAGAAGCAGAAGAAGGAAAACACACCCACCGACACGTATTCAGTTGCGAAAATGCACTTCGATTCGCACACCCTAACATTGCTTTCCCTTTTGACTTCTGAAGGTCAAACAGAATGACGCTTGCACTTTTATTTTTATTTCCCATTTTCCACCTTTGAGGTGTGACTAATCACAAACTTTGTATGGCGGTTGTACGTCGTGCCATTACTTGAGTACTACGATTTAGGAAAAAATAAGTATTTCACGTTTGGTATCTTTAAGTTGGGGATGCACAAACCAAAACAAAACTTTACTACAATTTTTTTCTGAATTTCTACATCATTACAGGCAAGATGCGTGTTCGCAAAAGTGTGCCAAAAACCGTAAAGATGAGTTACGAGATCAGCAACAACATCAACAACAACAATAATGTGGATAATGGGACTAGCGAATTGGGGGATGCGGAGCAGTAATTATAGAGGAGAAAGACGACTGATCGGCAGCCCCTGGCGGAGCAACAATTGCAATATATGATATTTATTGTAAACGTAATCTTAATTTCTAAAATAATTTTTGTTTATATATATTTTTTTTTGTTTAAACCAAGACTTTGCGGTCCCCAAATGTTGTTGCATAAAGAAACAGAGAAAAAAAAAAGAAAGAAAATGGAAAAACGAATGCTTAAAAGCGAAAAAACAGCCAACCAGAAACAACAAACAAACAAAAAAACAAAACCAGAAAAGATCGGCGCGCGTGCACAGCCAAAACAGGCAAAAATAATATAATGTTAAATACATCCGGATGCATAGCGATTGATATAATTATGGAAATTATTAAGTTATATACTAAAAATTATTTATGTGTAAAAAGGAAATTATATATTTTGTACATTGGCAATATAATACGTAAATTTTGGGTGAGACAGCGAAAGAGACTTCAATTCGCTGTCGGCCGTAGACTTACAAAGTAGATTAAATTGTAATTAGGCAATGCTAATTTTAGACGACGACGACAGATCGGCGCTATGCATCCGCTATATAGACTCTTACCCCCAAATCCAAAAAACCAATTCAAGCGTTCTCAGCGTGTTTTCGGTTCCTGATGCACGCGTGTGCCAAAAGTATTTACAATTTACTTTGTGTCATGATCTCAATCATTAAAAACAATTTTATTATTTTGTTTATTGTAATTTTAATTGAAATTATCTAAAGAAAATTCTTCTTAGCCACCCCCCACCCTCCCCCACACACACTCATACCGCACACACACACTTTTACACACCCACCCACCTCACCCCCTAAACTCATATTTATTGTATGTACACTATCGATGTGACATTTTAAATTGTATGTACTGTACCATGAACTGTATAATTTTATTTTGTATCTGTGGCAAAATGAATTTCCTCCCTCTAAAGCCCCCTTAAAAAAAAAAAAACAATCTATTTTGAACAACCAAACTGTGTATATTGTATGGAGAAGTACTAAACTCCAAGCAGCTAAATGAGAAAACTCACGAAAAAAACAACAACAAACACTGTGTATATTTCCTTAAACGAAACTAAACAGTAATTTTTGTAAAACTTACGCAATCATAAAAAAACAAAACACTTTATCACCAAGAAAAGAAAACAAAAAAAAAAAACTACAAAAAAAACTCTTAAAAATACAAATGTAAAACAAAAAACTTGAAAAGCTTTTTATTTTCTGGGGCCCTTTTTTGGCCGAGATGGCGTGATTATTCCCAAGCGCAAAGAAAAGTCGAAAAGTTGGTAAAGAACATGAGAGAGTGGAGAAAGATAAAAATAAATAGATGGAGTGACTCAGCTTTTGAGCTCCGGATGCATCAGTTGCCCCATTAGACAAGGGCCGTTCTCTTCTTTGCAGTCACAGTTAGGTCTCGATAAGAAAGAGAACCTTAAAAAATTTAAGAAATCAACAGTCGTGGGATACCCGGTACTCAAAATGAATACATTCTCATAGTTAAAATTTTGCGAACAGATAAAGTCCCTGCTAAGAAAATTAGGTTTCTACCGTGTCAAAGAGAGATCTGAATCCGCTGGGCCAATTGCAGTCGGAAAGTTTCCGAGCGATTTCGCTCGGAAGTTTACAGAGACTTAACAGAGGGAAATACAAATCAGTGGGGATTTTTCGGGAATGGAAACTAGAAAACGTCTGGGAAATCCGAATCCGAATAAATTTTGGGGAAGTGGAAACTAGAACAGGCCTCTATAATTTAAAAAGGAACCATTTCCCTATCATGTGTTTTTCGGCTCGATAAAATAACATAAAAAAGACAACAGAAGAAGGAGAAAAGATTATTCTTGTATTCTTTTTTGTCAACATAATAAGGGTTTAACGAAAAGTTTTATTTAGTCTTGGCTTTTTCGTTCAGATAGATATCTTTAACAGTAAGATGAACATCTTATTTCATATCTTCTTGCACAATTCAAACGGGTTTTCAATAATATTACTAAAACCTCCCTATTAAATTCGAAAAAAGAATACTCTAATGAAAATAACAAGAGAGAAGTTATATTCTCCGAGGTTTTACTGTAAATTATTACATTCTCTGCAGAGGTTTCGGGATGCAATCAAAAAAGTGAAGTGGAAAGGAAGTCGAACCTTGTCCAATTAGTATGCTTTCCTCTGTTCGCTTTCATCGCTAATCACCCGTACCAATTGAGAGGCTTCACTGTGGGCACTCGTGGGCACACTCGTGTGCCTCTCGATAGGCGTACATATGGCCGGCGGACATTTGGGAAAATGCTTTCTAGTCGTAATTTACTTGCTATCCGTCGTCCGTATGTGTGCATATCTATGTTATGTTATGTGAATGGTGGAGTGGAGTGGAGGCACTTAACATTAGATTGGCTGCGACTTCCGGCAAACAAACGATCGCTGGGCGTCTGTCTGATGATGATGATTGATGCTATCCAGGGTTCTATATTCCCCTTTTTTCATTATCTAAATCAAAACTATGGTTTTCCGCTGCTCTTGGGGACTCATAGAATGGGCACATAGAGTTTAGTTTCATGGATTTATCTTTTTTTTAGTTTTGGAATTACAATTTTAGAACTTGGTGAGGAGATTATGTTTTGGATGCTGATAAAGAAGGTTTAATGTGTTCAAAAATAATAACATAAAATGCAAGATGCTATTAAATATTAGAATAAATATAATACAGAGTACAGCTTATGAGTAACTGGAAAAAATAGACGTGGTTTAGATACATTTAAAGTGATTTTCTTCTAATTTTGAAGCTAAATTTTATAAATAAGTCTAATCTAATATATTTATTGATTAAATTTATCTTCAAAATTAGTAGAAAATCACTTCTATCTATCTTTTCAGGTTACTCTTAAACTGTACTCTTATTTATTGCGATTTCCCATAACACGGTTGAAATCAAAAACGGGAACAGCTTACCCAACCGTCTTAGAAAAGTTCCACTTGTAAACGTTAGTTCTCTATGGCTTCTGTTGCTATGCCAGGCACTTGGGCACTGACTGCTCTCTTGAGCGAATCAAGAATGCAATATGCTATATAATAATGGCACTGGCATAGAAGCAAATTACATGCTCTGCATTTAGTAACAAGCATGTACAACATATTTGCCCACTTAACTAGCGGCCTGGTACGGTTATTAGCATGCAATTTCAAGATTTTAATGGCTCTCCACTCGCATTGCAGTCACATTATACATACATTTATACTTATGTACATATGTATCTCCACCGGCACGCATTCACGTAACGCAACAGAGCTCAGGCCTACAATCGGGGTGAAATTAATAGCACCGACTGTTATGCAATATTAGCTTTGGAGCTTTAAATATATCTGAGCTAAGGCAAAGTGTAATGAAAATGTTTATAATTTTGTATATTATTGATATTAATTTAATCCTAGATTTATTTATTTAAATATTAAAATAAGCATTAATCAATTTTTTCAAATTCTTTTGATGCAATGCAATTGATTTCTTCGACCTAATTTTCTCACCTTCACCGTAGTACGTGTGATCGAACGGAGAACGAAAGGAATGAGAGACGCAGCTGGCAGAGGTGTTTGTACTCTCGGCGAATTCGCGTTGGCCGCGATTCGCGATTCGCAGTTTACATTTTTGACTGCGCTGCCTTTGCCTCTGCCTTTGCATTCGCCTCGCAATAAATTCAAAGTTGAAAAGCAAAATTTATGACGTCGGTGGTTGCCATAACGGTACTGCTAAGCCAGCGCCATTAAAAAAATATAAGAAGGAAAAACAGGGTGTTGCTTTGTTGTAATTGTTGTTTCTCTATTTCTTTTTATTTCGAAGTTTTTATTTCTCTTGACGCTGCTAAAATCACAATAATTTATTGCGCGGAATTTAATTGCATTCCATTTTCGCATTAATCACCATTAATGTCAGCGCCTGCATTCGAGTTGGGGTGCAATGGCTGGAAAAGCGTGAAAAGCGAGCCAAGGCCATCTCAGACAGTTGCATGAAGTTGGGATTGAAATCAATCAGCCCTGAAATAAGGTTCCCCTATCTTGCGATTCTTTCGACACTTCGAAAAAATTTGTGGACTTTTGTATTATATTTTATGATTCTTTTCATATATTTTTCAAACAGCTAAAATTATCAAACAGATGGGATTAATGCTTAGAATATTGGTATTATACAATTAGGCAACAATTTACGTTAATAGGACTTACTTCTTGTTACGGCTTTATCTTTGGGATAAAGTAACATATAGTTTCAAAAACGTTTAAGACCACAGTTCGGTGCTTAATAGAACTCTGTTAACTTTATCGAACAGATAAATTTCAGGCTGAGAAAAACCCGATTTCGCGACTAGATTATGGATTCTCGACTATACCTATCGTTCAATTAGCTACATTGGAACATCCTTAATTTGAGAAGTTTGTATAAATATTTTTAATTTTAAAAATATGTTTTAAAAAAAATTTTTTTTAAGTCCTTACCTTAAATAATAAATTTAAAAAATACTTATTTATTTATTTAACAAATTAAGCTTGGCATACAATGGAACATTTTAGAAATACTTGAATACTTTTTGCTGAAAATTATATGTAACTATATAAAAGATCATCTTTCAGTGTGCACCGCATGACGTGAGGTCAGCAAAGGGGAAAAAAGCAAAGTGGAGCTGATCCCGCGGCCACTGCTCTAATCTCCTGACCAAGTTGTGGCTTTGCATCATTTCCCTGAACCTACACGACTCGGATCATTTGCTATAAATACCCTTTCCAAGTTGAAACTATTAAATTCTTAACAGATCTTAAATGATCGAAATAATATGAATTACAAATAAAAAGCAAAGAGAACAAAAAATACCTGAAAATAAATATTGATGGAGTATTTTATATTATCAACAATAAAATAAAATAAAATTTATAAAAGTTTATCATAATAATTTGATCTTTAACTTTAAACCTTATGAGCGATACAATATAACACCTTTATATTTAGCCATTCCTTATCGGGATTGTTAAAAACCATTCACGGAACCCCAAAAGCACATCCTACTAAACAATGACTTGAGGTATCTGCAGAGTCGGCCAGATAAGATAGCCATTTTCTGTTGCCAGAGCAATTTGAGTTGGCCAAGACCGGGGCAATTTGCAGCACAAATCAACGGCATGCAAAGCACTTTTGGTTTATTTCGTTGATTGTTCCCACAATTTTCGTACAATGCCGGAAAATGTACGTGCCCAGTACGTTGTTACTGTAATTGCCCTCAAAAAAAGATAAAGAAGACCCAAAGCGAACTGAAACTAAAGAAGATGAGGGGAAAAAATAAATCATACAACGTGAAAATTCTTTTCAAATGTCAGACAAAGGCTAGGCGGGGGTGTTCACGGGGATTTCCCCCCTGTTCCTGCCTGACAGACTCGAAAGATCTTCCAGATGCTCGAGCGCTGTAATCGTGCCCAGTTTTTCGGATAGGACAGTGAAGATGTAGCTGAAAAGATACTGTGTATGGGAAGATCACGTACGCTCAAGATGGGGGCGTCATTTACATTGCCTTCGTTGAAGAAGGGAGCTTAGAGCCAGGATCGCATCGTGAGCGTGTGAATCAAAAGCAAGAGTAACCAAAGATCGAGCCAGCTCAAGACGAAGGGGTCTTGAGAAGGAGGCTTCCCCTAACACAAAGTCGTTGTAGATCTCCGAAACGTGATCTCTAAATGAAAACGTGTAGTCTTCTTATTGAGATGTCGAGACTTTTGCTTGAGAAAAGATTTTGAGGTATTGAAACGGAAAGGAAAATGAAAAGTCCTAATTGGAAATGTTTAGAAAGGTCAAAGTTTGAACTTCAAGTTTTGAGAAAGAAAGTTGGAAATCAATAAACTTGATAAGATAAATTTAATTTCCTTAAAAAGCATTGAAAACATTAAAAAGATTACAAGTTTAGACCCTTTAGATCCTGGGAAACGAATATATCTAGATACTTTGTCATGCACCTGTCACCAGAGATAATGTCAGGGGAGTTTTTTCCCATTAAAACTTATTAGTGTTCATTAGCAAAATGCTCTTTAAGCGCGTTCCTTCAGTGCAGTTCTTTACCTCCATCAAAGTTGAAAGTCCTCGCAAAATGCTAGGAATCCTGCGACGGTTAAAAGATTCAAATATTTCTCCTTTAATTCTGCGTTGGATTTTCTATTACTCCAAAGTTTTTGGAGCTTCAAACTTTTACCTAAAAACAACCAACGAAGGCATACTGCAGGTCGAGAACTTAAATTTAAAATGGAAATGGTTTCACGCTATACGCCGTTTAGTAATTATAGTTGCATATTTATATTTATACATTGACTGGATCCTTCATTTGAATGATAGAACCGAGATTACTTTGCATATAGGCCGATTGTTAGTGATTATCGTCTGCAGCCTGTGCATCCTGCGATTGCAGCTCTATAATGATCAAGAGTTAGTTGAATTAATCAATGGATTCCTGCAATATTTCCAAAGCGTTCGGGACCTATGCCACCCTCAGAACCAGAATCCAAAACGAATGGGTTTTGGTGGAAAACAGGAGCTAATACTGCTATCTCTAATGCTTATTAGTTTAATTCACGAAAAGTTTATTTTGATCGCCGTTTTTCAATTGGATAATAGTCCTCTTTTCATTTTTGGCTGGACATTGGACGCCTACGTCTCAATTAGCAATCAATTGTTAATGCACTTTGTCATTTTGTGGTACTTGGCTTTGGGATTGCAATTCTCCGATTTGAATGATTTTGTTCGGACCAACTTGAGATTCCAATTGGAGGACCTGGAGGCAAAACCTACCCGTAAAAAACTAAGGAAAGCCCGTATGACTCTGGACAAGTGTCTGACACTTTATCAGGATCTTCTCTCCTTGACGTCACGCTTCCAGAGGATTTACGATCTGATATTCTTTCTTTCAATGATCCAGAATTGCGCCGAAGTTGCAGTTTTCTCCTACACAATTGTGCTCCAGCTGAGGCTCGATTGGTGTTGGATGTGGACTGGAACTGTCGTTAAGATTGTAAACATGTTACTTCTCTGTTTATCGGTGCAGAGAGCAGTGATTCAATTCAGAGCTATTCGAGGTCTGATGCTGGAGAACTGCTATCTCAGTGACATACAGGATTGGCACAGAACAGTGAGTAAATAAACAGATAATCGGAAGTTTGTTAGATATTCTTCACATTTATAGGTATTCATGAAAAGTTTTTAATAAATATTTTCCACAGCTTGACATGTTCTATACCCATCTAAGCCTATACGAACTTCGAGTGTGTCCGCTGGGATTATTCAAAGTCTCCAACGAGCTGCTCTTGGTATTCTTTTGCGCCTTAATTAACTATTTTACAGTCATCATTCAATATGAAATGCAACAGAGGGCGGTTTCAAGGACTCTTGAGGAGCTTAATACTTATTAAAATTCATAAAATAATATACTTATATGTTAACCGCTGGTTAAATGTGGTACTCAGTTGTCATTATATACTTAAATATATTTTTCAACGGTTAAAAAGCGTATCTATAAATATATATTGCTTGTTGGTTACCTCTTACATACTAGAACTATTTCTTAACTGGAGGTTAAGTTGTGTACTTATAACGTTAACAAATGAATAAATGGATAAAAAAGTAATTAATGTTTGATATAGACATGTTGCATCGTATCGCTTTATGTTACCTTAAAATGTTATACATATTTTTTAACGGGAGGCTAAATATTTTACGTATTTTTTGGTATACACATAAATGTATTGATTAATTGTTCAAACACGATTAAAGACTACTTACAAATACAACACCTTATCCATGTTATATATTAAAGGTTTTTCTTTGAGTATTCTACTTATTTCTACAGAACTAACACAGAATATTTTTAAAAACCAATTAATGATTTTTTTTTTTATATTTCTTGTAAATATTGATTTATTGGGTAACCTGAGGTTAAGTATTTTACTTAGTATAGTATTATATGTGTTAATATTACAAAATTTTCTTTCTCTTACTTTAAATGGAAATGTTTAATTAAAGTTAAAATACAACAATTATCCGTTAACCAAAGATTAAGTGTGGTATAAAAATAGATTTAATTGTAATTGAATATTTGCGTCGTTAAAGAATTCTTATTATAACTACGTAAATCGTATTATTCCTTCTTGGTGACATTTTACTCCACAATAAGCATTATCTTCCATCACCTGTCACAAACTTAATTGACAGCCGCCAAGGAACCAGAACCAAGGTACCATTAACTAAATGCATTTTAATAGATTTCGATTAGCGCAAATATTTACTCTATTGTTCATTTCAATTCAGACTCAAAGTAAACTAGTCATGTTCGATTTTCGGAAATTGAGTGCATCCAAAGTATCCGCTGGAATTTTGCGCGGATTATTTATTTTTGCCGGATACGCGGACTTGGTATTCTTCCGCCTTGAAAAGGATCAATTTGTGGCGATTAATCGCACGCGGTGGAAGGAGGGGCTATCGCTTATCCTGCGATTTATCGTACTCGGCATCCACATCTATACTTACTCAATGTTTATTGGGAGACGTGAAAAATTTATCGAGCAAATGCTGAACATTCTGCGACTCTTACTCTCCATTCCCTGCTTTCTGGCGATGATCTACATACAGCTTTTTCACGGTCCAAAAGTGATTAGGTTAATGAACCAGTATTTGAAAATCGTACGTGAAGTTAGAAAGTTGGCCATTAGAAAAACAATTGGATTTGGAGGCGGACACGAGTTTATCCTGATCCTCCTTTCGTTGGCCTGTCAAATCCAGGACATTATCTTCCTTTTGGGACTATTACGCTGGGCGGTTAATCTGAGAAATATCATGAGCTTGATCGCCTACTCTGCTTTATGCATTTCAAGTAATATGATCCTTCACATCAGTTTCATATGGTACCTAAGCTTGGGCATTCTCTATAAAGAGTTGAATGATTTCCTCCTTTCGGAGACGGGAAACCAGTTCAAGGTCTTGAAGCATCAACGAAGATATCAGCCTTTGTATAAGCAGTTGAGAAAGATCAGAAGATTAAGGAAAGCCTTTAGTATTTTTAGCGAATTATATTATGTGGTTAGTTCCTTGCAAAATATTTCCAATATTCATCTATTTTTGTCCCTCACTCAAACCGTTTTGTACTTGATCGTTGTATCCTACAAAATGATAGTTGATCTGAACTTTTGCCAGTTCTGGTTGTGGTTCCTGTTTGTTAAGATCATGATTGTCGTTTTAATTGTTACTTTGGCCATTCAGGGAGCTGTTAATCAGTTTTGTTATACTCGGGAGGTCCTTTTGGACATTTTCTTTATTAGTGATTTGAAGGATTGGAGGAAAACGGTAGGTGTAAAGTTTAAGTTTTTAATATAAATTATATATTTTTCTTTTCCTTATAGGTTGAGATATTTGTCATCCATCTGAACCTTTGCAAATTGAGGGTCCGTTTTCTGGGCCTTTTTGAGGTTTCCAATGAATTATATCTTGTAATTATATCTGGCATGTTTACGTATCTGGCTTTTATTGTGCAATGTGTAATGCAGTTAAAAGAATAAATAAAAGTAAATAATATAGGAGATGTACTCAATTTTCGGGTATTACTTTCTTATAAATTAAGTTCTTTGCAAAACTATGAAGAAGTAATATAGATCCTTTCACTTGCTTTCTAAAAAACTTACTAATGAAATTCAAGCACTTTTAGATAATGTCACTTCTTCTGGTATTATAAAGCACTCTTTCCCCTGACAGCTCACGATCTAATCGGGTTTTAACTTGTCATTAACCAAATGCACCTCGAGTGCCATCGTTTAGAGCAATTATTTTTCCATTTCAAGTCGAGTTAAAACCAAAAACGGTCGGGTCATGTTCAAGTCCCTTCGTGAGATGAGTGTTCCGCAACTTTCCGCTGGTATCCTGGTCGGCTTTTTCCGCTACTTCCAGCTCATGGGAGTAGTTTCATTCCGGCTCATCCAAAGTGAGGATGGGTATACGGTTTGCAATCTAGATTGGCTAAAAAAGATCAGTGCTATCAACCGACTTTTGGCCCTTGGTGGATTTCTATATTATTTGGGAACGACTACATATATGGCGCCGAATCCGATCATGCAGGTTCTTCAAGGCATCCGATTAGTTTTGAGTATTCCCACCTCTTTTTTGATAATGGGATATCAGTTTTTGCGTGGTCCCAAAATAATACAATTGGTCAACAGATTTCTGCGTCTTTTTCGCCTAGTGAAAACGTTAAGCAAATCGAAACGAAGTGGTTTCGGAGGACGACGAGAGTTGGTTTTGATCCTTTTGAAAGTGGCCTGCTTTGGGCACGAGATTTCCTATCAGTGGTTTATGGGCTCGAAACATTTCAGCATTTTAGAGTGGCTGTGCAACACCTACGTTATATCCGGATCCAATATCTTTCTGCATATTTATTGCCTGGTCTTTCTCAGTCTCGGAGTTCTCTGCTCCGAGGTGAACGAGTACGCCTGTACCGACCTGGCAGCCCAGCTGGAAGACCTGAATCCTCCCATCAGCCGGAGAAAACGGAGAAAGGCGCGGTGTCAGCTGGAGAATTGCCTCGCTCTCTACCGGGAAATACACGCTGTGAATACTGCCTTTCAAGAATTCTTCGAGATTCCCATTGTTGTGGCACTCGCCCATAAGATTCTGATGGTGGCTGTATTTGGCTATAGGCTAATCATCTTACCGGTTTTTAACAGCTATTGGATATGGATCATTCTGTGCAAGCACATTTTGGACCTACTTCTAATGACATTATCCGTTCAGGGGGTCGTGGATCAGTTCAAGGTCATTCGTCGACTCAATTTAGAGGTCTACCCAGTCTGTGATCTCCCCGAATTTCATACTATGGTAAGTTAAAGAAAAACGTAGATTTCTTTCGAAAATATATAGAGATTCTGAAAGATAGACAGAAATTATAAGGGTTTTTCAGTACTCATTGAGGGATTAACAGTGAAGTTTATGCACTTAATATGATATTAATAATATTGAAAACAATACACTGTACAATGATTTCTGAGCGTTTCACAGCTTTTTTCAGACTCTATTATAAATTTTAAGTATTGAAAATTTTTGCATAAAATATTGATGTAATTGGAAACTGTTATTAAATTATAATTTCCTCATAGTAGTCCTTTATATTACACAGAATATGTGTTCAATATCATATTGAAAATTTTGGAAACATTGATATAATATTTTAAAATATTAAAAAGTGGCCACAATTAAAATTAAAATATCAATATAATTGAAAAATGTTATTTAATTAAATTATAGACTTCTTAGACCGATATATCTAACAGTATATCGATTTATGGCAATGTCAAAATATAGATTTATTTATAAAGTATCAATATATTTATATTTTCTATTATCGCGATTTATGACAGCGTCAAAATATCGATTATTTTGTATATGGTATCAATTTATCTATATTTTCAATTATCGCTACCCTTTACAACGATTTTGGATCGTTTTACAGCTATTTTCAGATTCTAAATTTTTTAAAAATAAAACTGTTTAATTAAATCGACAAAACAAAAGTGTTTTTATAAAATAATATTTCTTCTTACAGCTAGAGGTATTTTATACTCACTTGAATCTGTACCAGTTTCGTGTTCGAATTTGGGGCCTTTGTGATGTCTCCAATGAATTGTTCATCATATATATATCGGCATTGGTAACCTGGATGGTTTTCATAGCGCAATATACAATGCAAATGAAGAATATTTAAATAAAAACTAAACAAAAACTTAAAAAATAAACACACAAAATTAATCATTAAAACATATTTAACATCTAAAATATAGGCTAATTTATATAATGATGTTTTTAATGTAAGTTTGTTATGTCAGTGTTATTATTTACCTGCTTAGTCACCGATAAAAAGCTTTCTAATTATCATAACTACTTTGTATTGATTTGAGGCCACATTAAAATAATATTGATGTATCTGTTAAACAAATATATATGTACGAAATGGAATTAATTTCCCAAAAATCAAGAAACGACTCTGAACTTGAATATTGGATTTGAGTCCCGGATTTCAGTCATGTTCGAACGCCTGAGAAAGGTGAGCCTGCCGGCGCTCTCGGCTTATATCCTCTTCTACAGCTACCACTATGCCCGAGTCCTGGGAGTGGTTTGCTTCCGGATCGACAAGAGAAAGACCGAGGAATCCATTGTGGTTAGGAAGCAGCGCCAATTGAAGTGGCTAAGCCTTAGTTTGCGACTCATCTGTTCCACGGCGGTGTGCTGCTTCTGTGCTCCGACCGTTGCCGACATCGAGGATCCCTACGAGTACTTCATGCAATGCCTCCGGCTGATGGCCAGCTTCCTGTGCTCCATCTGCATCGTGGTGGTTCAGATGGGCTACGAGCCCGAGCTCCTCCGGATGATCAACAATTTCATGCGGCTCTTTCGACGCATTCGCCGTTTGTGGTGCCAGAAGAAGAAGTTCGGTTTCGGTGGGAAACGAGAGTTTTTCCTGCTATTTATGAAATCCATTTGCTTGGTCTACGAACTGTACTGCGAGCTGATAATGGTGGGGGATTCCCCCCATTGGCTGTCCTTTTGGACCATGATATGTGAGATATTCTTGGAGATCGGTTCGTTAATGTTCTTGCATATCGGATTCCTGGGCTACCTCACTGTGGCTGCTTTGTACTCCGAGGCGAATAGCTTTGTGCGTGTGGAGCTGCGTCGCCAGCTGAGATCCCTGGAGCGTCCTGGCGGCGGTCCTGTCACGCGTCGCCATCTCAGGATCGTTGAGTGTCGCCTGGATGAGTGCATTTCGATATATGATGAGATCGAGCGAGTGGGTCACTCCTTTCACCGCCTCTTCGAGCTGCCCCTTCTCATTATTCTGATAAGCAAGATCTTTGCCACCACAGTCATGTCCTATGAGGTGATCATCCGAGCGGAGGAGTATCCCGACAAGGCCGGCATGTGGGGCTTAGTGGTCAAGAGTTTTGCCGATGTAATACTCCTCACTTTGGCGGCTCACGAGGCTGTGAGTACTTCCCGGCAGGTGCGGCGCTTGAGTCTCGAGAATTGTCCCCTCAACGATCACAAGGAGTGGCATGTAAAGGTGAGTAGAATGATCATTTGATCAATGATTGTATTAATTTGAAATTTTTATTTCAAGTGGGAGATGTTCTTGAGTCGCCTGAACTTCTTTGAGTTCCGTGTGAGGCCATTGGGCTTGTTTGAGGTCTCCAACGAGATGATCTTGCTATTTTTGTCCAGCATGATCACATATTTTACCTATGTGGTGCAATGTGGAATACAAGCTAATCGGTTGTGAATGAAAGTAGGTTTAAAAAGAAAATTGCAAGAAAAAATAAAAAGTTAAAAGCTTAAAGTTCTATAAGATTGGAATGTGAGGTCACACTGGCATAAAGTACAGTCTTGAATGAACTATAAGGTCACACTGGCATAAAGTACAGTCTTGAATGAACTATAAGGTCACACTGGCACACAATCGAAAGAACCATTACAAAAGTAGAAATTAAAACTATATTATTATTGAGACAAGGTTGTAAAACAATTTCTTAAAAAACTGCTTATAATTTAAACATAAAAGTTAAAAAAAAGTATTTATTTATTATTGTATTTATTTGAAGTTATATTAATGAAATTATAAGGTCCCACTGGCACAAAATCAAAGAAGATATAACCGAAGAATTGAAGAAACTTTAAGGCACATAAATAATTAAATAATTTCAAAATGTGTTCTACAAAAATAGATTATTTCTTAACAAAAAGTAATAAAATTCGTTTGCCATTTAAAATTCCAAATTCTAAATGTAATATATAACATTATAATAATTATCTGAAAATATCTCTTGCTAAAAATAAATAAAGGACATACATAATTTTCCCACAATCTATATTTTACTTCGATTTCGTGATTGACAAACTTTTTTACCTATATTATATCAATAGTACCTTCTATTTTATTTTCCTATTTGTTTCCTTGTTATTAGAAAATTAAATCAAGATAGCAGCCTTAACTGACTGGCTGCTCAGTCAATCGGCAAACTAATCACTTAATGGATTAATATTATAATATTGGTCAAGTCCTTTGCTGCTCGAACAGTCATGCCGCGAAGTCCTGGCTGCTTGAACGTGCCCAGGATATCCGCGCTGCTGCTCCGCGGTTGCTTCCTCTACGGCGCCGTTTTCGGAGTGATTACCTTTGGGATCCAGAAGAAGGAGGAGGACTCCCAACTGGTGGCCAGGGATCGCAGAGGTTACCGTTGGTTCTGTGTGGTTATTCGACTGCTAGCCAGTTTCTTCTATGGCTACAGCTACGAGGCTTGGGCAGGCCAATATGCCACGGATTGGTATCTGCGGGCATTCTTCTGGCTGCGACTGACAGGATGCCTGATTTGCAGTGCCATTATCCTGGTGATGCAGGTGTGGTTTGCAGAGGAGCTTCTGGGATTGGTCAACACTCACCTGGAGCTCTTTCGACGCTTAAAGTCCTTAAGTAAAGGAGAAGGAGAAAACTCTGGATTTGGAGGCAGTTATGAGTTGGTTTTGTTGTCCTTTAAAGCAATATCCTTGCTCTTTGTTTTCCTGGCCTTTCGCCTAGAGCTGTCTCCCTGGATTATGCTGACCATTGTGTGTGATTTCTATACCTCCATTAGCACTGGCATGATTATGCATTTTTGCTTTATTGGCTACTTGAGCGTAGGGATCCTTTACAAGGACTTGAACAATTATGTTGACTGTCAATTGAGAGCCCAATTAGGGTGTGAAGAACATCAACAGCCTGGTCGAGGAGCTATCAAGAATTTGGACAAGTGCTTGGTCCTTTATGAGGACATCCATCAGGTGACCCGCCGTTTCCAGAGACTCTTCGATCTGCCTTTGTTTCTTACCCTGGCCCAGAGCCTCTCGGCCATGGCCATGGTTTCCTACCATGCCATCCTGCGGGGACAGTACATTTTTAATCTTTGGGGTCTGGTGATAAAGCTCCTCATGGATGTGGTGCTCCTGACCATGGCGGTTCATGCAGCCATCAGTGGTTCCCGGCTGGTGAAGAGGCTGAGTCTGGAGAACTATCATGCGAGTGAGAGCAAGAGCTATCATATTAAGGTAACATTAAGGATATAGAAATAATATTTCTTAACCTTCTATTTTTTTATATATCATTTTTCCCATTCAGATGGACCTTTTTCTGGGCCGCCTGAATCACCAGGAGCTGCGAGTTCGTCCCTTGGGACTCTTTGAGGTCTCCAACGAGCTGACCTTGTTCTTCCTCTCGGCAATGGTCACATATCTGACCTTTCTGGTACAGTACGGCATGCAGTCGCGGCCAGTTTGATTCCGCGTCACGCTTTGGTTGCGGTTCTGCACCCTGCCTCGAGGACACACCTGTGTGTGTACTTGTCCCACCTGCCCACCCGTCCACCTGTCCTGCGGTTGCACGCAAATAAAACAAAAAAAAAGAATTAATAATGAATAAAAACGGAATTTACAGAATGCAAGCTAAAATCGGTTGCGTTGCCAGGAACCAATTCCCAATTTCCGCCTAACCGTTTCTTCCGCTTCAACTTTTCCCATGAAAGTTGGTCGCGGCATTAATTAAACATTCATGCTGACGTCAAGCAGAAAATTTATGCGGCACAACTTACACAGAGAGAAAAATTTCGAATGAAAATTTATTTTAGACTTTACTTTATTCTCTTCAAATAAAAACTTGTTTTAGACTTTACTTAAATAAGTTATGTTGAAGTCGGATAGTTAAGAATCAATAGTTTTAATTGTACTTAAATGTTAATCTACAAATTGTGTTTTTTAATTTAATTTAATTTTTAAATCATTATGTATAATTTAAATTTTATGTTAAAATCATTTTGTATAATTTAAAATTGGAAGCATAAGCATTATATTCTGCTTTTTATGTTAAAATGTAACTCGTTATTCGCTTCTTGTTTCTCGTTACTCGTCGCTTCTTTTTACTTTAACTTTTTAAATCCTGTTCTGCATTAAATTATATTGTACGAATATTAGCTACATAGTCTTAAAATGCAAACATTTTATTAGTCGTTACTCGCTACTCATTAGACATTTTACATTACTCGTTATTTTGTACTATTTATTCGTACTTTGTAAGTCTTATGGCTTTTTTAACGAGAAAATTAATAAGAATTAATAAAATATATATAGTAATATATTTTTACCAGAAATAAACCATAAAAAAAAACTTAAATAAATTTTCCTAAAGAATATTTTTAATTTAACATTGATATTTATAAAAATCAAAATTGTCAAATAAAAGTTTATATTATTGTACAATTTCCTACACTACATTAACACATACATTAATAAAATTTACCTTACATAAAGAAGTACAATTTACAATTTTGAAAAACTTCTATTCCGTAATTATTTCTCTCAGTGGAAAGATAGCGAGACATGGCAAGAGAAACAGCGGACAATTCACGCTAAAAGGCGCATAAAAACAAGGCCGAGGCCGTCGCTCTAATTAGCATAGGTTAGGGTACAGACCGGGTCCAAAAAAAAAAAAGAGCCCTAAAGGTGGCGATGCACTTGCCACTGCCACCGCGCGATGCACTTGTTCTTTACACAGGTAAAAGGTACAGGTAAATGCAAAGGTAAAGGTAAGGTAAAAAAAGCCGTCCAACGACAGTGACGGTGACGAAGGCGATGGCGATAATAAAAAATCAAATTGCTCCAAAACGAATACAGGGAACTCCGAGATGAGATGAAACTGAACTGAAGACTATTATCTCGGCGACAGGGAGCAAAATGGAATAATGACCCCCGATCTGTTCTGCTCCTGCTCCTGCCGAGATTGTGCGCCTTTTCTTGCTTTCCTGGGGTGTTTTTTATACTCTTTTAGAGCAGAGGAAGTAAAGGAACTAAGGAGAATTTTGTAACAGAGTGTAAGGAATTTATTTAC
This sequence comes from Drosophila watanabei, assembly GCA_008042575.1. Lineage (NCBI taxonomy): Eukaryota > Metazoa > Arthropoda > Insecta > Diptera > Drosophilidae > Drosophila > Drosophila watanabei. Next base: position 46,979 of record VNJS01014870.1, read on the forward strand.
AATTTAAAAATATTTTTACTTGTTTTTTCTTTCAATTTAAAGTTAAAGAAAATACCTTAATTTTGTATATAACTTAACAGGATTTTAATGGCGGGATCTTTTGATTTTATATTTGATTTTTGATAAATTTTTTTAACTTTTAGTACTGTTATTTGATGTAGAAACTATAGAAGACTTGTATCAATTTGAATACACATTTTTAAGTCATGCTAAAAATTCGTAGAAATCAATTGAACAATTTTATAAAAAATACTGACATATAATTCCTTAATTCCTTATTTATTTCTTATATTATTAAACTTATAAATCATCTCTCTTTTATTACATTAAATATATTTTGCATGTTACTATGTTAGTTAGTTAAATTAAGATATAAAATGTGTTTTATTAGTACAAATATTTCACTTTTAAGCGCACTTCATATATTCATACTTTCAGTTCTTAAGTTTTATGGCTAAATTAATTGAACAATTTTATAAAAAATACTGACATATAAATATTAATTCCTTAGATAATTAAACTTATAAATCATCTCTCTTTTATTATTTTTAATGTATTTTGCATTTTACTATGTTAGTTAGTTAAATTAAGACATAAAATGTGTTTTATTAGTACAAATATTTCACTCTTAAGGGCACTTTCATATAATCATACTTTCAGTTCTTTAATTTTATGACTAAAGTGGGCACCCGAATTCAGCTTTTGACTCATAATTTTCTCCGCCTTCATTATTCCTTTGTGCGTGCTGTGTAAACGGCAAGATAATCATAAAACATAAAACATAGCATTGCTCAAATAATTGTACTTTATAAGAGGGACACCACCGAGCGGAGAAAGAGGTGGCCATGGGACCGGGCTGGGTTACAGTCCATTTTTCCCATGATTGTTCTCCGTCTGCCTGGGTAATTATGGGTCACTTTTTTTTACTGGATCCCTCTCTCTCTCTTGCTCTCTCTCTCTCTCTCTTCGCAATTATCATACTTACCTGCAACTATGTTCCAGGTTCCAAAGCTGAAAAGGCATAAAAGCTGGCTGGTTGGAGAATCAAGGCAAACTCGAAAAAAATTAATGATGCTTTCAACATTTCACTAGACAAGAACGTGGAGTGGAGTCGAGTGCCCTGCCTGCAGGTAGCGGTGTTTGGTCTTTGCTTTTGGCCAGGCCAAGGCCCTGGCCAGCCAGCTGTCCAGCTGGCCAAAAAGTACAGCTAAAGAGAGTGCCACGAACGGAAGGAGGAGATTTCATAATCATCATAACGATGATTGTGCCGATGAAAGCAGCGATTTCGATCGAGAATCAGAGCGTTAACCGGTAGCAACTTGGAAATCAGCAGGCAGCGAACTCGATCTCGCACTCATTAGCCTTAAGAGCTTTTGGTTTAGCCGGAAACCCGGCAAGAATTGCTAAATTTAAGCCCTGATGATTGCTATAATTCAGCCCTCAGAAATTGAGTGTCTAAAAGGGTCTCTGGCTGAAAACCGACAACTCCCTCGAATGCCTCATTCCAGGTGATCGACAATAGAGGCAATTAGCTCTAATTTATTTATTGCTCAATTAGACAAAGGGCTAAGGGCTGCGGGCTGACAGGGCTTGGTGATATTAACAGCTTGAGTTTTATATATATTTATTTTATGTTTTGTGGTAGCTAACAGCTACTTGGTAATTAGATAATAAAGCTGGGAAAGTACATACTAGACAACTTTAATATTATGGTGGATGAAGCGTTTTCTAAATAAAATATTGTGAAAAAAAGTAAGTAAGTTTACATATTTTTAAACTGTATGATTTCAAATTACTTTTAAAAAAGGTTTTACTTAGCTTTTAATATCTTGTATATTATAATCACGATTTAACTTATTGCATTAATATATTTTAATTTAATTATTTTATAATCACGATTTAACTTATTACATTCATATATTTTATAGTAAGAGCTCTAGGCTTTTAATTGAAACCCTTTTCAAAAGAAAAACGATTCTAAAATACATTTGAATTTTATTCAAGTTGACTAAGATGATATAACAACTTGAACTTTATATACTTTATTTACTTTATATCTGGCTAGTCCAACAACTGATATCTAGTCTGATCTGTTTATATTGTACATTGTACACCTGGGCTTGAATATGTAAGAAAATTTAGGCAAGAACAAAAATATAACTCAACCTGTGAAAAATTACTCAAGCTGCGAAATAGTTATGCAATTATATTTGCGATTAAATTATGATTTATTTCCGGTTTGCTCTCTGTTTAAAATTATATGAAGAAAGCTTTGCTTATTTAGAAAACTAAATAAATTATAAACGTAAATATTTTATAAAGAATCTATAGTAAAATAATATTAAAAAAAATGTAACTAGTAAAATATCAACAAATTTAAAATTTTATGAAAAAAGCGTTGCTTAGTTAGAAAACTAAATAAATTATAAACGTAAACATTTCATAAAGAATCTAAACTAGAATAGTATTAAAAAAAAACGTAACTAGTAAAATATCAACAAATTTAAAATTATATGTAGAAAGCTTTACTAAGTTAGAAAACTAAATAATTAAAAATGTAAACATTTAAAATAACATTAAAAAAAGCGTAACTAGTAAAATATCACAAATATAATTTAAATACTAAGAAAAAATAATTTAAAACCAGTAAAATATTATATTGATTATGAAATAATTTGAAACACAACTGAAAGTCCTGAATTTTACCTAATCATAAAAACTCCATCTTTCAGTAAAGAATTGCAAAATGTAAAACCTGTTATATTTTAATATAAACTTAATGATAAATCAATATCTTATACATATATCTACGATTTTTTACACAAGTTCTTAGATATTTTGTATCAATACCTGTCTTATAAAATATGTATAATTTATGACTTTAAAATCTATGTCATTTAAAATCACTAAAATATATTACGACTCACTTTTTCCCAACTTATTGGACTGAACGTGAGCATTTAAAGTTTAAATAGTTAAAATAAAGAAATATAAACAACAAATTGTCTATATAATATATCATATATTTAGGTAATTACTACTGTAATTTTTTATTGATTTTAATAATAGCTCCTAGCCAGCTAGGGAGCAAATTATCGGAGGAGTACCGGAGGCGGAGGCACACACAACCTCAATCAATTTGGGTCGCATTCAATCAAGCTGCCGTCACGCAGTGCATCGGAATTTTCCATCCTTGGAATGCTCAGCTAAAATCGACTTTATGGCATTCCGATCTGATCCCCCTCGGTCCCCTTGGCCCCCTCAGGCTGTCAATTTTATTCATGGGACTAATTAAAAATGGCACATTATTGCAATTGCGGCCCAACCTTTTCTAGGCGCGTTGCCATCTAAGCACTTCGACTGAGATACGGTTGTGCATACTCATTAAGGTGGATCGTTTTTGAGGTAATAAAAAAATACAGAGAACATTAAATAAAGTTTATTTTTAATTATATATTTTATATGCATTCATAAGCATTTAACAAAGTGTGTAAAGTTTTTTTTAAGTATTAAAATTACTAAATTGCACAAAAGGAAGGTTTATTTGAGTGAGAAAAAAGAGGGATTAATAGATAGAAACTGTAATGATTTTATATCGTTTTAATATTGTTAATTTTTAAATTTTGGAGACTTAAAATTATATAAAAAAGTATATATTAATATATGTTTAATTAAAGTGCGGTCAATTTAAAAATTTGTTAAGTAAATAGGATATTCTGAAGCAATCTAGTTAAAAATGAATTTTAGAGAATTAAATTAGTTTTAAAAATAATATAAAATATATAGTTACAAGCTCTATAAATATATGTTTAATTTAAAGTACTGAAAATTATTATAATTGTTAAGTAAATAAGATATTTTTATAATAATAAAATAGGATATTTTTAAGCAATCTATTTAAAAATGAATTTTAGAAAACTAGAATATTGTGTAGATGAGTATTATAAGCTCAAAAAATATATGACTTCTTATTAAAGTCATAGTTCAATCTTTTAAGAATCTCTGCTGAATATATTATTAATTTTTACAAATTATTCCTCTATATTTACAAAGTAATATATTATTTACACAAACTTCACCTTTATTTTTCTTAGTAATTGAAAGCCTCATAAAACCCTAAACCCATCTTATAAGCCTTAGAATAATGCATAAACCTAATAACAAGACCGATCCACCCTATTCTCCCTCATATAGTATATGTACCTAGATATATATAAATATATTTATAAGTAGTGCTGTTTATTTGTTCGTGAATATTCTTATTTATATGCAGAAACCAAGTGAAGACAAAACGTTTCGCAGGCGACTGTAAAAGTTGGAGCCCCCAAAGAAATTGGCACGAGCTGAGCACACGTCCCAAGCTGGGAGTTGGAGATGGTGAAGGAGTTGGAGTTGGAGTTGGTGATGGTGATGGAGTTTGGAGGATGGAGGGCTACAGATCTGGTTGGGTTGGCGTACAGTTTCTGGCTCAGCATTTTACGAGCACACTCACATATGGCGAACTCGGATCGCGAATTGCGAATCGCGAATTGCGAATCGCGGACTTGGAATTGCGAGGGGGAACCCGTTTTGTGGGCTGTGTTTTGGGGCGCGTAGGCGCTCGACACACGCCCAGTTGCTGCGGCGAGCCGAATGATGATGATGATTCTGGGATGCTGGCAGGGAGCGCGTGTGCAACGTGCCAACATCTGGTAGAGGTTGAGGTAGAGGCAGAGGAGGAGATCCAGTTTGCCAGCCAGTTGCAGAATCCGCACTGCACAGTAGCCACAGGCCAGGTCGGAACTGAGCGCAAGATAATCGATGTATACTAATTATTTGCTTTGCCTGCAACTGTTTGTCATGCTCCTCCGCTCGGTGGCTGTACACCTGGGCAGCATCGTCGGGAATCGGGAGTCGGGAGTCGGGAGTCGGGAGTCGGGAGTACCTGGGTACAGCAAAAACAAAAAGCCAAAGCAATCCAAGACGGACGGTAGCCAACACCCGAAAGAAAACAGCAAGAGTGGACGATGGACGATAGGGATTTACACTGAAAGAAATGTGTACATTTAAGAGGTATTTAAGAAGTTCATTAAAGTGTAATTGTAATTTTATGACTTTTTTAGAGATAAATATATATTTTTTAGTCTAACCTGATAAAAAAATAAAATCTTCTTTCAAGATTTTGTGCATTCTTAAATTAAAGTCTTAATATAAGACCGAAAATCTTAATAAAAGTCTTAAAATTCTGGATTTTAAGCTTTATTTATAACCAAAACAACTTAAAAAAAATAAACAAAAAATCTCACAAGAAGATCAAAGAATTCTTTCGTAACCAATAGTATTGGAAAATGACAAAAAGTCTTGAACTTTTTTATCATTGTTGATATTTTGGTGGTAATCTATTTTTCCATCTGATCTAAAAATTTTAATACTTACTTTTTTTACTAGAAGAAGGTCTTAAGTTTTATTCTGAGAATATAATTGCAATTATATTCTCTTTACCATATTTGATTTCTGATCTATAAATTTAATAAGAAATTTATAAGTAAAATATAGTTTTTGTTTCAAATTTCTATAAGCTTATAATAATAAAATATAGGTTTTGTTTATGATAAAGTCTTTAAAAGAGCTTAAAATTATAAATCAACGATTTTTGTATCAAAGCCTCTTAATAATATAATAAAAAAGCTAGAAATACAGATTTCTTGAGTGTATATTCTAGCAATTATCACTAAAATTCAATTTTCTAGCTATATCATAGAAATCTTGTATTTGCCTGTCTTTTTCGCTAAGTGTACAAAGTACAAAGTCAGAAGGTAGGCACAGATGCGAGTTTCTGAGTTCCTGAGTGCCACTGCCCCCGTGTGCGAGCTGGAACTGAGCAAATATATCGCCGTCAGCTAAAATAATGGTCATCGACAGCAGCCGAAGCAGCAGCAGCAGCAGCAACAGGAGTTGTTGTCTTGGGCAAGGTTGCGGATGATTCTGAGTTTTTTTTTCTGGAATGGGTTCTGGGTTTCGGGAAGGGTATAGGGTATAGGCATAGGTATAGGCAAGGGTCCAGACTCTGCACGGTAGTCAAGTTTAGACACCTTAAGTACACAGGAAAGCGTCATTTATGCGCTCGTTTTCAAAAACGACAAGCACAGGGCGTGGCAAAAGGGGGGGTAGCTATTTTTTCTCGGAGTGGAAAGGGAGTTGCTCCTGGTGATGCTGTTGCTGCTGCCTCGGGTTTATTAACGATTAATTACATAGTCTGAAGATCAGTTTAAAACCCGGCCAAATTATAGATATCCGCAGCTGCAGCAGATTGCTGCCGTTGCACTGCGGCAAGGTCAAAATCAGTGACTAATGTTGCCGGTTGCAGGTTGCATGCTGCTGCCAGTTGCTGCATGTTGCTCAGCCCCCAGATCGATTTCAATCAGCAGTGCAACTTGTGCCTTTTCAAACAAACAACAAAAAAGTACAGTCCACCGGAATATAGCAACATCATCTCACAGCAGCAGCAGCAGCAGCAGCAGCAGCGGCAGCAGCAGCGACAGCAGCAGCAACATCATCCAGGGAGCAGAGCTGAGCGAAGCCGGTCGGGTGTACGATGTGTACGTCAAGTTTTCGTTTGGCTTTGGCCAGCTTTTGATTTGGCCGAGACGTGTGGCAAGCCCAGGTCGAGAAAACAGGTTTGTGATTTCAGTTTTCAGATTTGGGAGCTGCGAAAAAAGTTCAACAACTGCTGCAGATGTTGTTGATCTCGTGCTCGTGTTGTTGCTTTTGCTTTTGCTGCTGTTGTTGTTGTTGCTGCTGCTGCTGCTGTGGAGTTTGCTCTCGAGTCAATGCAAAGACAAGTAGCCGAGAGACAACGACAAACGAGCGAACGTTGCGTAAATTACACGAGAGAATAAGAGAAACACGAAGCTTAAAAAAAAACACTAAACAACGTCAACAAATGGCAAAGCATACACTGAAAGAAAAGCCTTTGAAATGGTAATTCTAACATTACAATATTGCTATCGTTTTTTTTTGTGTTAATTAAAACAGTATTCTTTTTGTAAACTAAAAAAACCATTAGTTCAGGTAAGGATAAGTTTAATATTTTGAATTTATATACTTTATAAGCTACAGGCTTAAAAGTGACGGACAAACAGGCAGACGGATGGACAGACGGATGGACAGAGGAACGGACAGAGGAACGGACAGAAAAACGGACAGAGAAACGGACATAGAAACGGACAGAGAAACGGACAGAGAAATGGACAGAGGAACGGACAGAGGAACGGACATGGCTAGATCGACTTAACTTTTGATGTTGATCATCACTATATAATAAAGAAATATTTCTGACAAATAGAATTTTAAAAACAAAAAACATAAATCGTAAGGTAAGATTTTCATTTCACTATTTATTTTTTCCATGCACAAGTTCCACAAACAGAAAAAAACAAAATAAAAAAACCAACACTCAAGTAAATAAAAAACTGCAATCACCGAAAGCCACAAATCAATATTCTTTTATGATCGACTGTAGTCGACCACAATTATTAAATGTCCAAGTTTGCCAAGATCTCTGTCTCTCTCTCTGTCTCTCTTCTTGTTTCTTCGTCTTCTTCTAAAAACAAATAGCCATCTCTTTCGCCTGGCCTGTGCTCTTTTTCTAACGCTCTTTTGTGGATTCCATTGGCCATAATATGAGCAAAGTGCGTTAATTTGTGGGAAAGTGGGTCAGACACACACCGAATTTCGAATTTCGGTTCATCGAACACACAAATAACGCCCGTGAGTGTGCGTATGTGTTGGAATGTGTGAGCTTCGGGTCTTCATCATCATCCCCTTTGCCACATATATTCATTCTTTTTTCTATATTTCTTTTGATACACCATTGTGTGTAGGGTATATTGGTTGGTTCGGATATCGTATTGGTTACTATATATCATTATTTGAGTTGTGTTGCAACTGCGCTTTATGCAGCGATAGATAAGATAGGGAGAAACTTCGATTCACCAGGCCGGGTTCTTGACCTCATTCCGTGTTTCCATTTTGTAATATTCAAATTGTAAATGTCGAGCCCATAATGACGATGTAGTAATAAAGATAAACATGACTGAGTGCTGGGACTTGATAACGAAATAATGCTTTCGCGTTAAAGATTACATGAAAAGCTCTTGGGCAAACATCGAATTAGGCAGTCAAGGGTTAAGGTGATTTAGGTAATGAGTTTTATGGGTCTTTTACTTTTTAATAATGTTTACAAATAGTACTTAAGTAATATAAACAAAAAAGTGTGGAAATCCTAATCCATAAGTAAGTTTTTCAAAATTAAAATAATTTATAAAATATAAAGTATACGACCTGTGGGAGAAATACAAATTTTTATGCACAATTTTTTTATTGTAATAATATTTTAAATAAGTACATAAACTCTTACAATATAGCTTTAGTATTTTTCTAAATATTTTCTAGACTATATTCTGTATATGGGGTTTTTCTTAAAATTTTTAGAAAATTTTTTTATATAGTATTTTTCTGACTACTTTCAAAAGACCAATTTTCTAATTATGCTCTTGAAATATCCTTGCTCTTAAGTAAATAATAAATAATTACCTTAAATAATATTATCAGTAACTGATTTGTGTTTAACCTCCAAATAAAATAATAATTTTTCTAAAAAACTAACTCAAGTCTGTTATAATCTTAATCTTACTCTTGCAGAGCATCTACAAATTCGTGGAAGTTTGTTCTTGCTTCAAGTTAAGCAACTTGTTGTTTGGGCTTTGTAGGTTTTTAGGCCAAAACCGGGTATTTGGCATTTGCTGTTTTTGGTATGTGGGTACGTATACTTGCGTACAAGAGCTGAGAGACATAAAGAGCGGGGGGGTCACTCTCTTTCCCCGGTAAATCCTCATGTCAAGACTCGAACTTCAAAGAACTCTACAGATGTTTTTTCTGGGCAAGCGTACAGTGTTCCCTGGACATTGTTCCACTTAATTTACTATGCATTCTGGAAAGTATGTTTGAGTATTATGTAGCACGAGTTCAGAGCCATTTAACAACATTCACAATGAGGGAATTTATCGTTCTCATTCTGAACTGAAGTCTAGACTTACTCCCCCGACTGGTTTGCCCCACAAATGAAGTTCAAACAGCACTCGAGCACACTTGTTTGCTGAGGGGCTTGGTTCCCCCCTCTCTAAAAAACTTGTAGAACTCTTTTCCATTCCAATTTTCGATATTCCCCCGTCGATCTTATGACAAATGAAGTTGTTATTTCGTATGTGTCACGTTCGGCTTCTATTGCCCACGTTTTGTGTCGGTTGCTGCTGCGATTGTGATTGTTATTGTGATTGTGGTTTCTATTTTGGTTCCGCCGATTCGTATAGCAAGTGAAAGTATGTGGAACATGACGTAGTAGCCGTAGGCCCAGTGTTGTTCAGCTTCTGCGGCGGCTTCTGTGGATCCCCACAAAAGGTCAAAGTGTTTGCCGGCGTGTTTGCTCACCTGCTCTTACATGATAAGAGCCACAGATTGCAACCAGTTTGAGATTCATTGAGTGGGAGTGCTGGATGGTGGGATACCTCTTGATGGTAAAGTATGTTTTGGAATATTTAAAGCTTATTGAATATTTAATTGTCTTAATGATGTCTTTATGTCTTTGAAGACTATATAAAATAATTATTATTACAATACGATTCCGACACAATATGCCTGGTATTCCCCTTTTTCGAGTTCAGTTTGACTTTTAAATTTTAAAGCGATAATTAAAATAAATGTATTATTATGTGACCTAAAAATGATTAAGCACAGCTTGCGGTATAAAATATATCTTTAAAATAAGGCGAGTAAAATTCGCTATAATTAATAATAGGTACTTTTGGTTATTATGAAGGACACAAAGTAGAAAGCAGACCCATATATCATTATTAATTGTTAGTTTCTGTACTTCGAACTAAATTGTGTTCATTATGACTTATTAATTAATATTGTGTTCATTATGACTTATTAATTAATATGTGTTATTTATGTACCTTTAAAAGTATTCAAAATAAACAAATACAAATTATATTTGTGGGATAGATATTTATTAAAGTTTAACTTTATCGAAATATTACTAGGCTTTAAGGCATTTGTGGATTTTAAGAATAAAATTCTATACTTAACTTTCCTCTTAAAACAAATTAAGTCAAGGTGTTCAAATATTATATTCTTTCTATAAATATGCTGCTAATTGTTAGTTTCTGTACATCGAACTAAATTGTGTTCATTATGATTTATTAATTAATATTTTTTATCTGGGTACCTTTAAAAATATTCAAAATAACCATAAAAATTATATTTGTGGGATAGATATTTATTAAACTATATTTTTATCAAAATACTACTGAGTTTGAAGGCATTTGTGGCTTTTGAGAACATATTTCTATACTTAATTTTTCTCTTAAAACAAAAGATTTTCTCTAGAATTCTCTCTATAAATAAGCTTATAATTCCTCCAACTATTTCTCCCAACTACTATAAGTAATAATTCTTAGTAATAAGTATCCCCTGGCTCTCACATTTGCTACCCAGTGCCAAGGCAATGATTGTTGATTGTTGACTGCGTTGCTAGTTACATGTGTACTGTTCTGAAATGGGGGAATGGGGACTCTGGGGGTACGAGTACATGCCACTGCGACTTTTTACCCGGCGGCATCTTTCAACTGGCGGCGGCGGCATCCCGGCAATGCAGCAGCTCCAGCAGCTCCCAGCTGGTGCCAGTCCCAATCCCCAACCCCAACTCCTATGAACAGTCTCGGCACAATCCTCAATCCCGGTTACAGAGCGAGCTACCGAACTAATTACATTGCAAAATACCTGAAATGTTGCGAAAGGCAGGAAATCAGCGAAACGGGAGTGCTCTGGAATGGAATGGTTCTGTGATCAGTGATCGCGATCTCTCTCTCTCTCCAACCTTTTGTTGGCCGGAAATATGCATGGCTTGGCCAGCTTTTGGCCAGCTCCAAACGCGCAAAAAAAAATTTGAATGTGCTCTCGTCAGTGTCAGGGATCGGGAAGATCCCCACCAGCGCAACCCAGTAGAGTAGCAGTAGTAGTAGCACCTCCGATCCCGATCCCCTCGTGCTCAGCGGAGCAGAGAGAGAGCTCGGAAATTAATTCAGTTGCAGGCCAAGGCGCGTATTTCTGCCGTTGTATTTGCTTTTGTTTCCATTTCGCCACCGTCGCCCAGCACTCGCTCACGGGTCACAGTTGGGATCGAATCCCGGGTTCAGATGCCGCCTCCCTCCTATATAACCTTGCTTATGCATATAGTACTTTCCATACATATATAATAGGCGTGACAAGCGCGCTACGCTCCGCTGACGCCCAAAAATAATCAAAGACAAAGGCTTGAGTCGAGTCGAGACGATGGCGATGACTATCAAGTGACGGGACTGAAGTGGGGGAGGGCAATACACTGGTAAAAACAAATAAAATAAAATAAAAATAAAGAAAAATATGATAAAGCTAAAATTAAGTTTGTTCCACGACGTTTTCTTTACTCATTTCAACCTGCTAAATGTAAAAAAGATATTCGATTTTGTATCAATTTAATATCGAAAGTCCTCTTAGATTTAAAACATACAATTATCGATATTTTATCGATATAACGGACATATATATTCAATCTATTTAATTATTAATTTTTTAATCCTTCGTTTTTATTTTACAACAATTACAGATTTATTTATTTTATTATCGATATAGTATATCATATTTTTTTCGACAATAATTGTTTAATAGTTTCTATACTCATTTCAACCTGCTGAATGTAAAAAAGAGCTCCGATTTTGTATCAATGTAATATCGAAAATCCTCTTAGCTTTAAAACATAAAAGTATCGATATTTTATCGATATAACGGACATATATATTCAATCTATTTAATTATTAATTTGTTCGATTCTTCGTATCGTATTTATATTACAACAATTAAAGATTTATTTATAGATTTCGGTAAATCGATATAGTGTGCCAGTTTTTTTTCGACAATAATAGATTAAACTATATTTAGAATATATCCGATATATTAAACGAAACATCAATTTATCACACGAAAAATATCCATCATATCGAAATTTATCCATCAAACCTGACGTTCATTATGTATTCGTTATGAAAATATTTATTTATTTTCTTGAGAGAAGGTATATCTCAAAAGAATTTATTTCTTCTTCTATAAATTCCAAAAAGTCTTAAAATCATTGAAGTTTTTTGTCAGTGTAGAAGCACTAATGGAGGTGGGGATTCAAAGTAGCGGGTGTATTCAGGGATGGGGGAGGTATGATAATTACACCATGTCAGACGTGAAATTTAAATTTTTTGTTTCCTTTTTTTATTCGTTGCTCACTCCCATTTCTTTAATTTCTTGTTGGACGCTTAACGAGCTCATCTCGAAGGCAGTCCGAAAATTGTATCAAAAAATGTGTCTTGTGGTATGAGAGATATAATGAACGATAATGAACTCGGGGAGGTTCAGGTGAACTCTGTGGAGGTTGAACTCACCTGTGGAGCTACACAGAGCACCCGCACCCGCACCCGAGAAAGTATACAAGGAAAAAGAAATGTTAATAATTATAACTTTTAATAAATTAACTTATAGCTATAAAGCTTTCTATTTAAATCTTGAGCGTTTCTCTCAAATACCAATATTATTATTCTTTTTGCCTTCCTGCTGAAACGTACTCTTGATATCGTCAGAGGCCTCGAAGCCACCTGTTATGCCAAACTGCAGGAGTATGAAGAGATATGATATAACGGCTGAAAGGATCATAAGGATAAATTCGTTGTTCAGGTGAAAGAAACCCAAGACTTTGATCTCCAAACGCTGAGTTTGTTGCTGAGCCAGAAAGGTTTCCACCTGAGGAAATAAATTGAAGAATTTCAACTCTTTGAAGAAGATAACCCATTCTTAACTTACACTTTTATCCCAACGCTGATCCATATCGGTGCACACAATGTCCAAGGGCAACCTCTTGGGCTTCTGGGACTCTCGAACCGTATAATCAGCACACATTATCAATAGGACCAAGTTGGCCAACTTAACCGAAGCCATGACCAAGGACACCAAAGCCATTTCATCCTCGTTGAGATACCGCAAAATACACTGATAAAGCATCAGGCAAATATTGATAAAGTTGTAGTAAACGTAAAACAGAATCTGCCATTGGAGCATCTTCCTAAAACCCTGAGTAACCTCATAGAGTTCACTGTATATGGCGGCGCACTCGTCCAACTCATCGGCATAGTCGCACAGGAGTCGCATCCTGCGATAGTTACTCATACGCTCCTGCGTCTCAATTGGCTCCATTCTCCTCAACATGGCCATTATATTCTCGGCCATGTGCTCGTACAGGATACCGGAGACAAGAAATCCCAGGAAGCAGGCATCCAGGACGAAAAGCGTGCCCAGCCACATGTACATGCCAACGACAACGGACACGGTTTGAAATATTTCCGAAAAGTTCTCGACACTCAGAAGGGGTATCAGTTCGTGGAAGCAACCGCATAGCGTGAAGAATAATTTTAGCAGAAAGAAAACCACAAATTTCGGAGGAAACAACTGCTGCAATCGAGTGGCCGCACATATCCTTTGGTACAGCGATAAGTATCTATTTAACACCTCTCGGAACTTGCTCTCCCCCTTCGCCTGGATTATAAAGGACACGACTGCCAAAATCGAAACCGACAGACCCTGCATCGTGGCAAAGAGATCGGCATAACTCTCCGGTGTGCTGGATATAAATTGCTGAGAAACTAAAGGCCAAACTGCTGCGTAAATGACAACCACTAGACAGCGCCACAGGATGCTGAGGATGCGATTGCTACCGCCACTTTTGGGCTTTCTCAACTGGAGCCTGTCCCGGTCCAACTTGCAGGATAGCAGCGACAGGCAGCGGGCGAAGCGATAGAGCCAAAGGAGCAGGAATCGCGACCAGCTCTCCACTCTGTCCTTGGCCATCGTCGAGCGCCAACTGAACTCAAGTGAGAGACCCGGCTAATGACAGGTCCTGCGATATATACACATATATATTCCGATAAGGAGCCCTTCTCCGCCAACTGGCTGTTGATTTTATTAATTGAATGTGTGGATATCGGCAATTGCCATTCACGCTCCGCTGAGTGCCTCGCTGACTGATTGGCCCCAGTCCTCCAGTCGTCGGTCTTCGGTCCCCAGACCATAACAACAATCGGCAATCGATGATGATGGACAGGCCAGCCCCGGACCTTAGCCTGGGCCTGGGACTGAACCTGGTGCTCGCCCTTCAGGCACACACACAACAGATGGTGCTCGAGAAATGAAACCATCAACGGACTAAACAAAAAAAAAAAAAAAAAAAAAAAACTGGGCGTAAATTGATATTTATGCCCGTGTCAATAAAGTTGTTTTGGGTTGATGGACACACACACAAAATCAGCCTAAATTCTTATAGGAATTTTGTAATGAGGTAAATGGACGAGAGTTTAGAGAGTTTATTCCCAGAAAATCTATTGAAACGTTGTGAGAAATTTCAATGATTTTCCCTGTAACTGCAAAGGAATTTTCTACCAATTATTCCTAGAAAATTTATTGATTCTATATCAAAAGTTTTTGGATATTTCCAAGCTTACTTAAATTTTGTAAGATATTTATTTGAATTTTAAGATATGTGGTTTTTCTTGCTTTTTTTTGTACAATTTTTATTATTCATATACTTTGAAATATATCAACAAATATTATCACTTTGTAAATAAATCAACATTAATACAGCATTATTTATGAGGTGTTACACATTCTCTGTTATGTTGATTTATTACATATTGTTCAACAAATTGTTTGTATTTATCAACCAAAAACAAGCTTATAATCAGTCGCCTTTATTTATACCTATTTAGTTACGTTAATTCTATTCATTATCTCGATTCTTCTAATTCGTATGTTAACACCTAATCTGTTAAGGGGAGCACACACACAAGTTCAAAAGCAAACAATTAAGTTTCCATTAACCTACATAAATTGATAATTCAACAGAGATACAACCACTACAACAATATCATTTGGCGTTCAAAAATGTCTATTAGATTACGTTTTAATTAAAAAGTGATAAAAGGTTACAATATTGGGTGGATTTTTTACCAAAATGATTAGATTAGCTTATAATTAGATGCTTTTTGTTATGTGGAGAGTTAAGAGGATAAAATGTTCTAAAAAAAACAATATAGTACATTTTAACTCCTCGTCGGTGCTTATAGAAAATTAAACAAACATTAAATTATTATCCAGGAAATGAATAAAAAATTATTATAAATATAGCATATACATTATAAAAATAGTATAGTTATATAATTACAATTTAACGTTTATACAACATAATTATTAAGTCATAAATATTTTATGCTCTCTCAAAAAGCCACATTTTGATTAATTTTTAAAACAAGACATTGCATTCAAAACATAAGTACAACCGTAATATAGAATTTTTAAATTTAATTCTGATTTAAAAAAGTAATTACATTCGCTTTAATATTTACCATTTCATTACTTTTTAATTGTAAAATAAAAAAATCATTTAAAATTATAGTAAACTTCATAAGGCAAACTTTTTAATATATTCATAATAATATTCCTAAGTCTCATATAGCTCCCTATGATTTTATACGCAAACATTTCCTATAAACATAATTTTAGTGTTATTTCTTATCACGAAAACTATGTTTATGACT
The DNA here is from genome assembly GCA_008042575.1 of Drosophila watanabei. Lineage (NCBI taxonomy): Eukaryota > Metazoa > Arthropoda > Insecta > Diptera > Drosophilidae > Drosophila > Drosophila watanabei. Next base: position 62,686 of record VNJS01014870.1, read on the forward strand.
GTTCCGAAAACCTCGACCCGGTTTCCCCGATCGTTTTCATTTAAATCTCATTACTTGTGCCATAAGTTTGATTTTTCCTTGACGCTTTAATGCGAATTTCATTTCAGTTTCAATACACTGCCGGGTAATTAACGATGCGAAGACTTCTCTGTGGAAATCGAAGGAGTAGGAGTAGGAGTAGGGTTTGGAGTTGAAATTGGAGTTGGGGGCAGATGAAGCAGCACACCCAATACCCCACACTCCAAAATGGATTGCAAGTTGCCAAACACGTTTGCCGAGCATTAGAATAGCTCCACACACGGAGTCAACGAACTTGGAGGCGCAGCTGGGTGAGCTAGAGCTTGGAGCTGGAGTTGGAGTTGTTTTCCAATATTCCTATCCAGCCAGGGTTCCTTTTAATTCTTTTTTCAGAGAACTCAGAAGGAAGTGGGGGCCTGGCAATAGAAAAACAACGGAGTCAACAGCCTTCAGCAAATCCAGTTGGGAGTCGCCAGTTGCTGTCTGCCACATCGGCGATCAGCAACCAGCAACACAGGTCTAGTCCTGCTCCGATCAACAGCAACTATAGCCACTTTAACGACGACGACTGCAACGAGGGACTCCGATGTGGACTGTGGATGCGGCTGAGGAGGAGCAGGCAGCTCTTGGCTGAAAATGGGCGTGCAACAAGCCTGGGCCCCCAATAACTGGTTTTCCTAGATAGATATAGACAGATAACACCGGCTAGAAAGTCGCTGCCAAGTCGGCTCCAAGTATCCCATCCAACTGGCAACAGCATCCTGCAACCAGTTTACGTACAGTTCGCGTCCGTGTTATTACAGTCCGAAGTACATGGAGTAATTGCATGGAGCATGCTGCATGCAGCATGGAGCAGGCCTGACCCCAGTCCCAAGTCCCAAGTCCCAGTGCCCGTGATGATGACCAAGCCGGTGATGGAGATCGCTGTTAAGTTGGGGGTAGCACAGGCAGAAATTATTCGAAATGTTCTCAAATGGTGATTATTTATGAGTACATTGAAAATATTAATAGGTTTGAGAATGATTTTACTTTGAGTACTCGCTACTCGTTGGTATATCAGGTAAGCTCGTTAAAAGCTGTACTCGATAAGTTGAATTTTAACTTTATTAAACCTATTTCTTGTTTATTAAATTTAGTTTTTTCTAAAAAGGGGTTTCTAAACTCCTTAAAGTAAGACAGTGAAATATGATGAAACTTTTACTCGTTAAGATGTAAGGCTTACTCGTTACGATGTAAGGTGAACTCTTTAAATCCTGTATAACCTTAAATAAAATTCTGGGTATAAAAAAAGAAGTTTGTAAACTTCCTAAAATAATATAGTAAAATATGATTGCACTTTTACTCGTTAAGAAATAAATTTTACTCGTCAAGTTGTAAAGTAAAATCGTTAGGATTTGCTCGTTACTCGTCAAGTTGTAAAATAAACTCGTTACGATGTAAAGTGTACTCGTTGAACCCTGTATAACCAAATTAAAAATCTTGGTAAACTTAACATGAAATCTAATTATTTTTGATCCATAAATTCCCATATGTACTCCAGATTAATTACTAACTTTTCCCACTGTGTACAGATGTAGTAAGATGCTAGTATGATGCTAGCTGCTGCATCTGTGCTGGGGGCCAATGAACCGATGGAAAGACAATAGGAGCAGGTCCCGGGCCAAGAACCCGAACCCAACCCATCCTCGATCTTGGACAGAGGCAGGGGCTATATATGTAGCTGCAGCTCCATAGCTGCAGTGCTACACAGATACGGATGCTTATGCTCCGAGCTGTATGCTCCACGCCTGCCGCTGTGTTGTTTTGCTAAATTGGAAATAATTGCCCCGAGGCAGCGGCAGAATGCACGTGTGCACTTGTCAGGAGCGATGGCCAAACATATTTTTAAGGGGGATTCCTTACTTGGAATCAGTTGTGATCGTTTCAGAGAATGCAAATGTTTATAGAGACAAATAATAAATGATCATTCTTAATTTTTAATCAGTAAATTCATGTGTAAAATACATTTGAAATATTCTTTTATCAAGCATTTTCTAATTTTTTATTTGTGGTAAATAATTTAATTAATTTATCTTTTTCAAAACCCAACCACAAGTCTGGCTCCACCTCGGATCGTCAAGAATCATTTGCCATTTTCGCAAATACTTGAGTAATGTTAAAGAGCAGCGTTTTATAGTCTGTTCTTAATATTTTTGAACTCGCTTTCAGGGGGAGTGCTCTGAGCCCCCGCAAGCCCCCATCGGCTTGCGCCAATGCCCCCGCCTGTTGCTGCTGCTGCTGCTGCTGTTATCATTGTCATCGGTTGTTGTTGCGATGACATAAAGTGAGCTGTGATGAAGAGAGGAGAATGGGGCAAGGAGGAGAGTGAAGAGCAGCGAGAGAGAGTGAGAGCTCGGATCAGAGCGAATCTGCAAAGGCAACGGGGCAAAAATAAACACAATGGGGCAGAAGCGGAGAGTCGCGCAAAATAATAATAACAATAAAGTTGTGTACGGCAATAATAAAAAGTACAGGAAAGGTTCAACGACATTAGGAGATTAGAGAGCATTCACATGCGACTCAATGCGACAGCAACAACAACAACAGCGCCCGGAGAGAGTGGATACCGAATGCACATTTACATATATGTAAGTGTAAGGAGGAAAGAGTACGAAAAAAGAGAGAGGATCCCCAATGAAAGGCAACAACAACGAAAAGGAAAATAAAGAACACAACACAACGACAACGCATAGAGCACGAAAGCAACAAAAACAAAAAAGTCATCGACATCACATGGATTTTTATGTTGATGTATTAGAGGGGGGGTTAACAGAGGGGCGGTGGATGGGGGCTGCCAAGGCACAAGGACGGGGACCTGGGGTCGGGGTCGGGGAGTATAGAGTCAAAGGCAGGAACAGCAGAGGCAACAAAAACAGAACAGAGACAGCGACAGGAAAATGTTTTTCATTGTCTATGCTCGTTGGAGAAAAACTAAAAGCGGCCAGATGGAGCCAGAGAGATGCACTGAGAAAACAGATACTATATAAAATACTTTCTTATTTATTAATATAAATTTGTAAGTGTAAAATAATTGTAGCATAGTTCTCTAATTAAATCAGTTTTAAGCAGAATGGTGTATCAATTAACCTTAACCCTGGCCTCTTTCAAAGTTTGTCCATAGAAATTTGCTAAAATACAAAAAAAAACCCAAAGAGAGTGCTAAACTCTCTTTTTCGCTCAATGCAGGGAGTTGGAGTCATTACAGTTGCGGGAGACATGCCCCATGCGTTTGCATAAGCAGCAGCAACAAAGACAGAAATAGGAAAGAGCACTGACAAAAAAAAAACGAAGGGAAGGGGGCAGTACGTCAACCCATGCAAATCCTGCACTTTTGACTCTTCATCACCCTCACCCTCCCCCCACACACACACACACTCACTGATCACTGTACCCCCTCGGCTACTTGGCATTTTGGCGTGTGTTGCAGAAAAATGCCTCACTTGGATGCGTTGCTATTTGCAGCCTCAAAAACAGATACAGCTTCACATAAAGATCTCGATCCCTATCCGGATCCAGATGCAACCCCTGCATAGCTGGCAGGGCTAGAAGACGGCGGCATTCTCTTACACTCAATTTGGATATTTAATTACGAGTGCGGATGGGGGGAGTGGAGTGGGGAAATCTTTGGGCCCATCATCAGTCGCCTGGTGGTCGTCAATAAAAAATATAAGTTGGGAGTGTATCGGAGGAAAATACGTAATGCTAAAGTTTGGATGCACTTTTGAAATTTTAAATGTTTGCTTAGAAGAAATTGTATTAAACTAAAGAAGTTAAAGAAGGTAGTAAGGTCTAACATAAAATGTTCGCTGATAGAATTTATACTTGGGAATTATAGTGCAGTGAAAGCGTTGTAGTATATTGAAAGATTATCGATTTCTGAACTATTTTATTTTATCCAATTCAATATTTTTCATAAACATTTTTCGGAAAATTACTAGACAACAACTTTTTTTATTTTAGAAAGTAAAAAAGGTCGCAAACTTTAAGTTGTAGCTAAATAACAACTTGGGAATTCTAGTGAAATGTTATGGTTAAAGTGTAGAAAGGGTTTTAGATTTAGCTAGCAAATTATTTTTGGTTGTTCCGTAATATTGGCAGAGATTTTACCTATAATAAACACAATTCCCAATTATTAACAGAAATAGCTTAATTTTAAAATATCTATACAACCTCAATGCCTTAACCAATATACCCTAAATTTCCAGCGAGAAAAGGGTTAGGGCACAAGTGCAGAGAGAGGCTGTTGTTCAATTTGATTAGGTTTTCAAAAATCAATTCTCCCAAAGGCAACGGAATTTATTTGTTTTGCCGCCTGTGTGAGAAAATAAACATGGAGGAGCATCCCAGTATCAGACGGGACAGACTCGGCCATAAACCGGGAGAATTCTAGAGGAAGGGGGGGGGGGGGGGGGGGGGGGCTATGGAACCTGATCCCTGGGATGAGACTTTCTTTCTTGCGTTCGTCCCGCCTTTGTTTGTTATCACTTGAGGTTTGAACGGTTTTACGAATTGATTAAGGCGGCATTTGTTTACGAGCAACAGGTAAACACTGAGAGAAACGACCAAGACAGGGGTAAAGTGTGATAGAGAAGCACTCGGAGCTGTCAAGGAGGGGAGAAGTAATTTCTTTCCGTTTAAATGCTTTTACAGTTGAATTGCAAACATGTTCTGGATGGCAATTTCTCTTTACTTGGTACATGTTCGAAGGGGTATATAGGATTTCAGTCTGGTTTTGACCATATGTTTATAGTGGATCATTTTCCAAAGGAAAATAAACCAAGTTTAATGTGAACAGAGGGAAAAATTATAATTAGAGCCAGAAGGAAAATATACAGGAGTTAATTTAACGAGAAAAACAGTCTGGTAAATATTAAGATATTTCTTGACGGTACAGTGAATTTTGATATATATCGTAAATTTATGTGTACTATAGGTTAAAAATTAAGGAAGTATGTATTTATTGTAGTTTTATAATGTTCATAAGTAGCCTACAACATAATATGTAGATTTAACTGATAAGACCCTTAAAAAGATTAAAATTTCTTTAAGATTTAAAAAAACATATCAAACCTTCCTTTTCAGAGATCTCTAAAAATATAAACTATTGAGTTTCGATTTTAATTTTGAATATTATGTAAGCACAATATTACAAACAAACATTTACAGACATTTTAAAGATCTGTTTTCTATAATCTATAGTAAAACAGAATAACATATGTTTGTTATAGGTAACTGTGAGTTAAAAAAGTATTAACAATACCATTCAAAGAGTGGAATCTATTTTTTTTATATATTTTTTTTTAACTCAACAATTTTACTTGTTTTTTTTTAATCAATAATGAACTTTACTTGCTCTCAAGGGATCTCTAAAAAATATAAACTATTGACATTCCCTTTTCCCATATAAGAACCAACATACAGAAAGATCTATTATCTTGTATCTCAAATCAAAGTGCTATATCTTTGTAACAGGTATCTTTTAGTCAGAATATCATTTATTCGAACATATTCGGTTAGTTTTTGTTGTTCTTTTCAGATATTTTATTTAAAGATACTTCGTAATTGTCGACGTTTTAGTTCAGCTCGCATCGGTCCGGATCGGTTGGGATATGTGTTCCGTTCGGTTCTGTTCTGTTCTGTTCTGCGGCGATTAACCAAAGCATGACGGATAACTGCAGCACACCTGACAATTTGTTAATGAGAGCAACATCAGCAGCAGCAGGAAGCCAAGCGATAAAAAAAGAAACCAGAACAACCCCGAACCCTAACCCGAAGTCTGGCCCAAAAAAAAAAAGCTGAAAACCAAAGGCAGCAGCAGGAAGGCAAGCGAGACGGATGACGGATGTCCTGCAGAGGAGTAATGGCCACAAACGAGTCAGAACAAAACGGAGTGGAGCGGATCGTATCGGATCGGAGAACATAACTAACTGCAGTAAAAATGTAAATAATGCAAAACATTTTCTCACCGCGTTTCGCTGTGTGCCGGTGACGGTGCCGCACTTTTCAGGCTTCCCCATCGATGATACATGCCGCCGCGCCACAACCCTCTCTCTCTCTCTTTCCGCCGGAAGGGAACTTGTTTCATGGGAAATTAAATGCAGCAAGTGCGATTTGCAAAGTAAAGTGAGAAAAAAAAGGAGCAAATCACGTGAGCGAAGCTTTCTAATTGCGATGACAGTCGAAAAACACAGGCCAGCAGCTGTGAGATACACGATACAGATACCAGATACAGCTACAAAAATGGATAGATGGATGGATGGATGGATGGCTGTCTAAAAAGGCAGAAGGACAACATATGGACGCCGAGACCGAGATGACCTTTTTTCCAATAATAAATGGATATGCATATTGCATATATATATATCCCTATAGCGTCTGCTGTGAGTGCTGTGCTGCACTTCACCCCCCGCCCAGCCCATTTGTAGTGAAATTTAATCAAGCGTTTAATGCCAAGGTGGAACGTCCAGGGAACATAATACACAAGCCATGAAGACCAAAGCCAAGGGAGGGGTGGATGCACTGAGAGAAGTTATATAGGAGTATGGGAATTGTGGTAATTTATAATAAATAACACTTTTGAATTAACACTTTGATCAGTGTTATGAAGCTTCGTTAAAGATGTGCTGTACTTGTAGCTAATTTTTTTATAATTCCCAAGTTCCGGTTTAGAATATGTCATCTTTATATCATCTTTATACTTTTGTTTTTAAATGCTATCAAAATAAACCATATGTAATAAAATCTACACCTCTTAAAACGAAAATTACTGAATGAAAATATGTGCTGAATACCTAATAAAGTTTATTTTTACAACATAGCACGTAAAAGATTTTTATAAAGCGTAGAAACCTTAAAGTTCATTTTATTACAACGCTTTGTTACCGAATTTATAGGTTTTTTAGAGATAAATCTTAATTAAGAGTCAATATAAAACCACTACATTTAATGATCATTCACTTCCCAACAAGTAATTATATTATTAAGAACCCACCATTGAAATATTTTTAATAACAAATAAATATTTTAAAAATTTCTTTGCAGTGCAGGAAGGGTGGATCAGGGGCTTGGCCCGAGCGAGGGAGTTTTTAGTGATGCTGAACCGGGTTCTATACTGGGTTGGGTCGGGTCGCGTTGGGTATAGGATGTTATAGGATGGTGTTTTCGTTCCCGTCCTGCTGCTGCTTGATGTGCCTGTCATATGTCAGTCCGTCGCTTCTTCTTGTTCCTCTCACCTACGCCGCTGGTTAATGACATTTTGCAGTTAATTGCTGCCGCTGCCGCTGCTGCTGCCTCCTTGCCATATGGGCCATGGCCATGGGCCTGGCCAGGCCTTGGCGGAATCGAATCCGAGCTTAGGTCTGGTAAACGAAGATGCATTTCCAGGCAATGTAATTTGACTACATTAACTGAATATGCCATAACATGATCAGGCGAAAAGAGAAAGGCATCATCTTTATCATCATCATCAGAGGGTTGTGTTTTGGGTAAATGAGAGAGAGAGTGGGGGAGGAAGGTTTTTGTTTCTGTCTCTAATGATGATGCTGCGTTAGTCCATCCATCCATCCATCCATTGGACAGAAGGTCAAGTACAGTTATTGGGAGTTGAAAACAATAAATAACTAACTTTAGATGGAATAAAACAAGAAAAATTGTACAAAGAAATGTATTGGATTTTGTTAAAAAGGTTGAATTTTACAATTTTATTTTGATTTTTATCAGTTTTTATAATTATTAAAGTAAGTATTTAGTTTTTTATTAGTTCTTAACCTAAATTTTATAATTATTAAAGTAAGTTTATGTAATACACAATATAAATTATAAAATGATATAGAGAAATTATGAGTGAAGTGTTAAATTTATATAAAAATACGATAAATAAATACTATATCTAGCATTAATAAGTTTAATAAATTTCCTTATAAATAAATACTTTTAATAGCAATGAAAAGTTTTTTATAATTCTTTACAAAACCTCTTTAAGTTAAAGAACCTCTTTAAAGAGTCTCATAGATTCGAACCACATTTATGGTTCAACTTTTTTTTATCCCCAATTTAATGGGCTCAAATTTACAAGCTTTTTATGGCCAACAATGGCAATTATCATTATCTGTTTATCTATAAGATATGCTACTATAAAAGACAGAACCGCCTTTCTTTTTTTATGGCGTATCCAAGAATTCGCATGGGGAAAAAAATTAAAAATAGTACAAGAAAAGATTTGGTTATTAAGAGTTAATAATAAAAAATTAAACTGAAAAATAGTTTAAGAATTATTGTTTAACCATTACTGAATAAGATACTTAAAGTTAATCGTTTTAATGTTTATAATTAATATTTATTCTTTTTGTTTAATGTATCTAAAAATCTATAAATTTAATGTTTATAAATAATATTTATTCTTGTTGTTTAATGTATCTAAAAATCTATAAATCTAAGCCAAGCTATCCTATAACTTTAATCCCTTAAAGCTGTTATACTAATATTGATATTTTTGCAAATCCCTAAAACTTCTTTCTCCCTTTCTTGTTACGTGCTGACTAATTTGGATAACAAATAAGATAATGCACCCTTTTGTACTCCTACTCTCCTACTTAACCCCTCCCGTTTAACCTGCTCAAATCTGACATCTTTGATTGCCGCTCACAATATCTTTACTGTCATTATCGGATCAGTCCCACGTCAGGCTACCATTGTTGAAGAGAGAGAGACCCTCGTCTTCGCCTCCGCCTGGCCTAGCCTTATCTTTTTGGCGCGCACTGCTCCCTCCTGGCCAGGTAATATCCTAGAGACAGCAAAATCAAACAGGAATCAGGAATCAGTCCCCAGTAGGCAGCAGGTACACGCAGAAAGAGAGGGAGAAACATAGACAGAGAGAGAGAGAAGGAGCGTAGGACGCAAGCGTAACCGGCAATATATATTGGCAGCAAACCAGTTTTTATAATGTCAATTCGAATCCTACACGTTCATGTCCATCCACACGCATTAAGCGCGACAGTCGCAAGTCCAAATGATGACGATCCTCAGGCGACAGAGGAGCGAGAGAGAGGGACGAAGGCACTGAAAGAAAAATCTACTAAAAGTTACTTATTTTTTTATTGGATTTTAAATATTTTTTATATTTACTGAAACTATAATTTGAAATAATTTTCAAATTAATTTAAAAGTTTTCTATAATTATAAATGTATTCAGAACTTAAATACTTGCTGGTATTATTTTTTTCTCAGTGTTCTGCAGAAAGGAAGGGGAATATGGCAGGAGTGTTCCCTAAAGGGAAGCAAGGGAAACAAGGAGTCGGGAGAGAGGGACGCGGCGACGCTCGTCGAGTCGAGTTGGCGTTGAATTTGATTTTGATTTCACCTGAGTGGCTGGCTGAGCCTTTTTTTTCCCTGCTCTTTCCTTGTTGTTCTTTTTCGAGTTCATTTTTGTTGTTTATTTCTTATACTACTTCGGGCTCTGCTCGCCTTGTTCCTGTTTTTTTATTTTTTGTGTTTTTGTTTTGTTTTTGTCAACCGACGCAGCAAACAAATGCAAAGCAACGACCTACGACTTCTTCACGTGATTCTTTGCAGTTGTTGTCCTTTTTTTAGTTTTCTTAAGGTACAGTGTGTGTTCGGGACAAGGAATTTTTAAAGAGCTGTCAATATTTTGTTGATATAAATTAAGGTATTTTTTTTTTAATTAAATTAATATACAGTTATTATCACTAATATTACTATGGATTTGTTAATCAAGGGAAGTTTTTAATTAGAAGCAAGACTAATTTAGAATAATTTATTACGACTTTATAAATCCTTAAAAAGTATTTAAAGGCACCTTAAAAACTGTTGTATTAAAATACATATTGTTTATTATCTGATCTTAAACTTTATAAAATTCTGGTAAGTTTATGTTACGAAATAAGAGTAATTAATAAGGAGGAATACTAATAAGTAATGGATTTATATTCATAAAAATACATTTATATCTAAGTTAGGAATTTTAATTTAAAAACATTAATGAATAAATAAAATAAAAGTAATAAGTAGACATTATTTGTTATGTCAATATTTTAAGAACATTTTTATTTAAAAACATTGAAGAATAAATAAAATAATAGAAATAAGTAGACATTATTTGTTTTGTGAATATTTTTTTGGGAACATATTGGAATTTTTAACCATACTTTCTGATGAATTCCGTTTTTGTAAATACTTTCCTAATTGTTTATCTAATAAATATATTTCTTTCAAATTTAATTTCACACAAATTCACATTAAATTTCTTGAACGACTTCTTCTTCGAGAGTCTTCACTGTATTTTCGTCCCACCTTCGCATCGTTGTTGTTATTGCTGCTCATTTACACTTGTTGTTCTTGCTGCTGTTCATCTCGAAAGCCTCTTTGCTTTTAGTGTTGGTGTTGTTGCTGTTGTTATCCTTTGGCCCGTTGTGTGCGTGTGCGTGTGTGTTTGTTGTAATATTGCCATATTGAGTTCATTTTCATCAGCTCTTTCTTCATTCGATTGTTGTTTCTGCTTTCTGTTGTTGTTCGCTCATTGGTTTGTTGTCTCTGTTGTTCCTTATCTTCGGGGTCTTCGGGGTTTTGTAATTGATGATGTTTATGTTCGTATATTGGTCTCTCCGCCCCTCCCTCCGACCCTTCACCGTGTTCCTGATTTAAAGATTATGCACCTACGAGTTCTCTCTTTTTTTTATCAGAAGACTGCATGTGTGTGGGTTTTCTTCTGACGAAGAGTGTGCCCTGCATATTAATGGACGAGATCTTAATTTATTCTAATGGGTTTATCAAATCCGATGGGGTAATAATAATAATAATAATAGATAAAGTTGAATGGCGCGCAAAGAGAAGTAATGTAAATAATATGGTAATGTTCAATGGGTCCGTGAACGGGGCCCCGTAGCGATAAGGCGGGCTCTGTCGATCAAGGTTCCCTCGAGGGAGGCCGAAGTCGTCCCTTCAATCACTGGGGAGTCGTTGGATATTTACGATAAGAAATGGTATTTTACTTACTCAAGTGTATAACATTAAGTATTATCCGATTTGGTAACCGAATTCTAAATGCAATATCCCAAGATTATGCACTTGTGTACTTGGTAAATATTTATGGAATTCACTTGAGCGAAAACCCATTTAGTGTGCAATGAATTACCTTAATTTTCAACAAATTTATCTAGCATGCAGTAGGCACTTATTTACCAAACGAAAACAGGTGATCTTTGCAGATAAGTCAAGTAAATAAACGCATAATCACAAATATTCCCAGATAAATTGCACATAAAAAGGTAAATTAAGCGTTTACATTTTGCTAGCAACCAGAGGAAATATGTTTTAAATTTATGGATTATGTGAAGAAAATGTTAACGCTTTGTTGAACAGTATTTTAAATGTATTTTATGCATCTCTTTATATACTAATTTTGAGTATTAAAATTCGGTTCTATAATTAGAAATAAAACTATGTTTTTATTTTATTTTGAAATAAATTTAGGAAACCAACAAAAAATGAAACTGTTTCTTAATTTATCAAACATTTTATCATGTTAACTAATGTTTATTTTATATATTTAAAAATAAAGTTAAGAAACCAACTAAAAATGAAACTGTTTCTTAATTTATTATACATTTTATCATGTTATGTTAATTAATGTGTATTTTATATATTTAAAAATAAATGCTTTTAAAAATTGGGGTCTAAATAATAACTGTATAATTTTAAATAAAATTTATAGTTTATTTATTTTAAAATTTCTGTTCCAAATTCTTAGCATACTACTTGAAGTTTTGTCTGTACTAGAACAATAATGTCAATTCATTATTCCTTTTTCTGTTGAGTTTTTTGTTTACTTTTTTATCTACAAAATACAATTTAAAATTTTCCCGCTCAACTGCAAACAGACCGTACATTACATACGAAAATGTTTGGTATTTAATTACCAGATTTTTCAGACTTGAGCCCGTGGTTCAGTGATGTCATTTCCGCTTTTTTCTCGTAAAATTCAGCTTTCTTTTTAAAGTGATTGTGGGTTTATTTTTATTTTAACATCAATTACTTAAATTTTCAGGTATGCATTGCGCAAATATAATAAGTACTGTTTTAATTACCAGCTAACAAGAAGCTGCTTAGCCACAATATTCCAGCGAAAATTTAATAAAATAAAATAAATAAAAGCAAATGAAAAATGATTTTGTATATATCAGTTTTCTCTTAGCTTCTTTTCCCGGAATTCTGTTTTTTAGCTTTAATTTTATATTATTTTTAGCTTTTTTTGCTCAGAAAAGTATGACATCACTGACGTGGTGTTGCTGTAAGGCTTAGAGCTTTTTGGTGTGCCCAGCTTCTGTTTTGCCAAGTGCTCAGACGAAAAATATGGGCAGCACTGAGTGCTAAAAACAAAAGCATGGGCAGCACTGGGAGCTAAAAAAGAAATTCTGGGCAGCACTGTGTTCTAGTCGGGGCAGCACTGGATGCTTATAAGCTAAACTGGCATCACTGGATTGGAGAACCAATCAATTCCTTGCGTGCCGTGTTTGTTTTAAGCTAAAGTTTGTTAATTAACCAATGCAATCAACTTGCCAATCAAATCGGATCGCGGACCTTGACAATCGTGTGTGCAAGATGCCGAAAACCAGCGGGCGTTGAAGGAAACCCAGTGAATCGGTGGGTTTTCTGCACATTCTACCAGCGAGCTTTGGAGCGGGCGTGTGTGTGTGTGAAAATATATGTGTGTGTGTGAGGGGGCGGTGTGTCTGTGAGGGAGGGGAGTGGGTGTGGGTGGAAGAGCGGACTAGAATGCTAAAAGGACATGAGCCATGCAAATCCTTTGGACAAAGAATCAATTTCCCAATTGCCAAGCCACTCGAGTCTCAGAATCTGAATCTCGAGACTTGTAAGAAGGCAAAATGCATAAAGCGTGTGTGTGTGTGTGTGTAGTGTTTGTGTGAGTGTGTGGTAAGGTCGTGTGGAAAGTGTCAAGGCATTTTACAAAAACAACAACAACAACAGCGGAGAGCAAGGTAAAAGCCTCGAGCCCGAATGCTAAAAGCCGAAACGAGCCAAAAACACCGCGCCCAATGCGCAGCTCTGCATTAAACATGACTCCAAAAAGGACCTTCTCTCTCTCTCGCCATCTCGCTCTCCCAGCATCAGTGTGCGTGTGTGTGCGTGTGCATCGTAAATTGTTGCACATTTAAATATTCATGCAATCCGGGCAGCAGCAGCAGCAGCAGCAGCAAAAGCACAGTTTATGTTTTTTACGCTTTACAAAAGTACCAAAAACTACACGGAATTCCTTTTCCCAAAACGCCTGCGCACACTAGCAAGCACTCACTCTCTCTCTCTCTCTTTGTCCCTCTCTCTTATTTTTTTTTAGAATTTTTGGAGTGCCTTCAAAAGTTGTTGCGAAAGTGTGTTGTGTTCGTTCAAGTGCTGCTGCTGCTGCTGCTGCTGGGCCCAAAAGGCATAATAATAATAATAGTATGAACCGAGACAATAGCCCGCCGCTCTTTTATCCTTTCTCTCTCTCATTCTCTCTTTCTCTTAAAACCCCATAACCCCCCGCCATAGGCTCGTGCCGCTTGTTTACCTTTTCAGCTGGCCCATCATTTCCGTTGCAAAATTCACTCCGTTGACAGCGTGAAGCTTCCTTCCTTGCGAATTCGACAGCTACATTTTTGTGCATTCGGTGCGGTGCGGTGCCTGTAATTGATTTGGGTTTTCGGTTTGGGTTTGGGCTTACACCTGATACGAGGACAACTGTGATTGACATGTCGGTGTTGATTCCGATAAGGGACACACCGTCTGTGACTGGCCAATTCTCATTTCCGTTGCGGCTTTTCGGACAACAACAGCACTGTGGAGTATTATTATTATACGGGTCCCTTTGGGCCAAGTATACAAAGTGGAATTAATTATTCAGCAGATCTGACACTATCTCAGGAATTTTTGTAGTTAGAAAGAACCACACTATTGTATTGCAATGAATGTAAAGGATATAATGAACACGTTTGATAAAGTTAATTGTTAAAAGTGCAAGTTAATAACTTAGAACTTGTGGAATCTATGATAAAGAGGATATTACAGTATTCCAAGGCTTTTGACGGTTTATAAGGTCAAAGTGTTGAGTTTAATATAATTTTAAGGATATGGTGACAAAGATTTGTAAAAGAAAATAATTATAAATATGAAATAATTCCATTGCACTTGTTGAATTAATAATTTAGGAAATATGACACTATTCTTAGTCTTTTGACAGTTTTATAAGGTCACACTTTATGATATGGTTTCAATTAATATAAAAGAAAATAATGAATAATGTATTAAAAGTGGAAGTTAATGTTAGAATATGTGAAATCGTTTATGCAGAAGATATGACATATCCCAAAGCTTTTGGCAGTTTGATAAGGTCACACTGTTAAATTAAAAATAATGTTAAGGATAGATAGATTTGTAAAAGAAAATAATTATAAATACGAATTAATACCATTGGATTTGTTGAATTAATATTTTAGGAAATATGACACTATCCTAAGAGTCTTGACAGTTTTATCAGGTCACACTGTTAAGCTTAAATAATTATTTGTGATATGGTTTCATAGATAATAGATTATTAGCCAAAGTTTATTACCTAGAATTTATTTTATTTTTACATAAGTGTCATATCTCCTTTTTCAAAATATATACATAAAGTACACCCATATTTGCTTGTTTGTTTATGTTTATTTGTTTGCTTATTGTCACCGCTAACATTCCAGTTGACATTCCACTTCGACACTGAATAAATCAGATTTAAGGCCTTCATCTTATTAACAAACTCACCTTTACCATTTACACTTGTGCTTTATTTTTACAGCTCCGAAATGCATCTTTAACATCGGCAGCAAAAGCAACATAATCGACGGCAACAACAACAACAACAACGAAGCAACGACAACAACAACAATAATAGCAAAAACAACAACCAACCAAAGCAACATCAGCAAGAAATCGAGGGGAAAAAAACGTGGAAAAGTTTTTGGTGTTGCTCAGTGGACGCTCCTTTTTTTGTTTATTTTTTATGTTCATTTTTGGAGGGCAGTAGGCGAAAAAAAAAAAAATAGCAACAAAAACAAGAGGAAAACTCGCAGAGAAACAGGACACACACAACTCATCAATATTCGAAAAAGCAATTGAGTCGAGGCATCAATTCATCAATTATTCAAAATGACCGAAGACGAAATTCTCTTTGACGACGTCTACGAGCTGTGCGAGGTCATTGGCAAGTAAGTTCGCCCTCCCGTCTATATCTGCCGCTGACAGCTGGCATCCATGGCCATTATCTCATTATGTATTATGCATCCGCCCCGTGCGCCCAGCGAACACCCACAGACAGTAAATCATCCAACTATTGGACAGCAAACCCCTAAATGAAAAAAAAAAACGTAGACAACTTTCCAAACTTTTGCATTATTCAAAAATGTATGGCCCAAATATTTGGAGAGCTTTGTTAGTTACTCTTCCTGTGATCACCACCAGAGTCCTTGTTGAGCTCCATTCAGGAAAGTTGTCCCCGTTTTAAAGTTGAACTTTGTTCGATTTTGTTTGGTATTGAGGGAAAAACTGCAGTGAAAGTATTTCTATTATGTTGAAAATGTTCCGAATCGCCACTTTTAAACTTTATTCAATGAAGTGTGAAGTGAATATTTATGTTGTAGGCCTTTTAAACATTTAATTGAATTTAATTCTAGGAGAAACTATTTAATTTTTCTTTGCAGTTAATATTTTTGGTTGAATTTTGCAATAATTAAAGCTTGAGATTTGTGTTTTTTGATAGTTTATTTTATTCTTTGGCGACTTACTTCATAAATTAGTTATTTTCAAATCCTTAAAAGGCTTTACTTGAAAGTTTGTAAAACAATCGATCAAACTGAGAAAACCTGCTTTAATTTCAATGAAATTATCCATCAAACTTGCACACTTAATCCCTAAAACTTTAATCTGCAAGATAGTTGATTATTTTCTTTGTTGTCAGGAATGTTGCTTGCCTCCAAGATGCTCTCAATATACGAATTTTTCGATTTTAGCCAGAGAAAAATAAAATTTTATGCACCTCCTCCTCCTCAACTCCGCCCATTTAGACACAATCAACATCCAATTGAAGTTTAATCCGAATCCGAACTCACTCTTGTCTCCGCTTCTCATCGCATTCCGTTTCCTTTTGCAGAGGTCCTTTCTCCATTGTGAGGCGATGCATACACAGAGAGTCCAATCAGCAGTTTGCTGTCAAAATCGTCGATGTGGCCAAGTTCACAGCGAGTCCTGGACTGAGCACAGCGGGTAAGTCTTCATCGTAAACTTATATATAAACATATATACATCTTCTTTTTTTGGGAGAGAGAAAGCGACCTTGTTCGATTTGGCCCCTGGCTTCCGGTTCCTTGGTTTCCCGGCTCCGGAGCTGTGTGAATAAATTATAATTAAGCTGCTCAATTATTCAAAATTATGCCGCTGCCACACGTGTAGCACGCCCCCAGGGCGGCGGCTGTTGCCATTCGACAGTGTTTGCCAGCCCAAGACGCCAATTAAAAAGAAATTGCTCAAGTGCAAGGGCGTCGGCGTCCAGGACCTCCGTGGACGTGGACGAGACGCAGCCATCCGGCCATTGACTAAATGATACATGGCAGGCACATAAGTCAGCGCTAAGTCCATTAGTGCCACTGCCAGCTGGTGGCCGGAGGGGTGGCCACCAGACTCCACTCCACTCCCATCTAATGTCAACTAATTGCCGCTGTTTTTCCCCCCTCTTCCCTTGCCATTTGCAGATCTGAAGCGCGAGGCCACAATATGTCACATGCTGAAGCATCCGCACATTGTCGAGCTGCTGGAGACCTACAGCTCCGAGGGAATGCTCTACATGGTCTTCGAGTTGTAAGTTGTCAGCTCCGGCTACCCACCACCAGTCGCGGCCCCTCCCTAAAATCCTTTCACTTTACACTTGCAGCATGGAGGGCTCCGACCTGTGCTTCGAGGTTGTGCGGCGTGCCGTTGCCGGGTTCGTCTACAGCGAGGCGGTTGCCTGGTAAGCTACAGACGAAGGAATCTCTTCAATCCGCGTTGGTTTCGGCAAAAAGGGAAATCAATAATTTATATTTGGCCGTGTTGAGACAGGCTTTTTTACTTAAATCGACATGGGAATTAATGTAATTGTATCAATACGAAATTAATGTGTTGTTGTAGTTCCGAGAACAGATGCTGTGGAGTGCTTTTAAACACGAAAATTATTCAATCAAAGGGAATAATGAAAAAGGACGCATAATTTTGTTAATTAACCTTTTAATAACTACACGAAAATAGCTTGTAGAAGGCATTTTAAAATTTAATTTAACAAGTAGAAAATTAAAAGTGGAAAATTCTGTTTATTTCCTTCATCCTTGTTTATATTTTAAATGTATTTATTATTTATATGAGATAGAAAGAAACTTTATTTACTTTAAAAGAACGTTAAAAGCTAGTACTCAAAAATTACTCGTTAAAATAACTCGTTCAAATTTTTCGCTGTAGTTACTCGTTCTGATTAAACGTTCAATTTATTCGTTGTAATTAATGGTTTTAATTATTCGTAATTACTCGTTCGAACAAATTCATTTTTATTTTAATTACTCCTTTTACTACACGGTTTTATTACTCAATATTTTTTTATTACTCGTTATTTTTATTACTCGTTCTTTCAAGTTAGATTACTCATTATTATTTTTTTTTACTACTCGTTATGATTTTTTCCTAATTTATAGCTCTCATTTGCTTCGTCTTATTACTCGTTATTTCACGTTGAATTACTCGTTATTATTTTTTACTACTCGTTATGCTTTTTTCCTTATTTATAGTTCTCATTTGCTTCGTCTTCTTACTCGTTGTTATTTCAAGTTCGATTAACAAGGAAATATATTTCAATTAACCAATTAATATGGCTTCCATTAAGTATTTCCGCCGAAACCAACGTCAAACTAACATCGAAATCAAACGAAGAAGAACGAAATAATTAACTCGAATTCTATTTTGCAGTCACTATATGCGTCAAATCCTGGAGGCTCTCCGGTATTGCCATGAGAACGACATCTTGCATAGGGACGTGCGTCCCGCCTGCGCACTGCTCGCCACCGTTGACAACTCGGCGCCCGTGAAGCTGGGCGGCTTTGGATCGGCCATCCAGTTGCCGGGGACAAGGGAAACCATAGAAACACACGGACGCGTCGGATGTCCGCACTACATGGCGCCGGAGGTTGTGACCAGGCGGCTGTATGGCAAGGGATGCGATGTATGGGGTGCCGGAGTGATGCTGCACGTTCTGCTGTCGGGAAGGTTGCCCTTTTTGGGATCCGGAGTAAGATTGCAGCAGTCAATAGCGCGCGGTCGGTTATCGGTGAGTTATAATCGGGAAAAATAACATTATTGTCTTGTAATTAATTATAAAAACTATTTCAGTTTGAGGCGCCCGAATGGAAGTCAATATCGGCGAATGCCAAGGATCTAGTCATGAAAATGCTGGCCGCCAATCCGCATCACAGACTCTCCATTACCGAGGTGCTCGATCATCCATGGATACGGGATAGGGATAAACTGCAGCGCACTCATCTGGCGGACACTGTGGAGGAATTGAAGCGTTACAATGCCCGGCGCAAGCTCAAGGGCGCTGTGCAGGCCATTGCCGGAGGCACCAACATGGATCCGCTCTATGCCACCGATGCAGATAGTTAGTATTTATTTTAATTCTAAATAAGAGCCAGCTTATCTGCTCAAATCTATATTGAACCCTTTATGAACGAAGAAATATTAGTTATAGAATCCACTAAGAGGCTTAAAACGCATTCTCACAACGTTTATCCGTTCGTTGCAGTGCCCATAGCTGGCGCCACGGATGAGTGGGCCGACGAGGAGGCCGGCATTGAGGCAGTGCAGCGCATTTTGGACTGCCTGGATGACATTTATTCGCTGCAGGATGCACACGTGGACGGGGATGTGCTGCGGGACATGTTGCGCGACAGCAGGCTGCACCAGTTCCTGCAGCTATTCGACCGGATCGCAGCGACGGTGGTGACCAGTAATGGACGTGCGCCCGCTGCCGAGGCCGTTGGACGCAGTCGCGATGTCCTGGAGCTGCTCTCGTCAACCGCCGGCGGCAACTCCCTCGGCGGCAAGTATGCCAAGGACGAGCTGCTGCAGCTACTGGCCGCCCCCCATATGCAGGTGAGTCCTGGCAGCAGCACGAGAAGCCTTTTGTTTACTCTTACTCTCTCTGTTGGGCATTTTGTGGCAAGCTTTATTTTTCGCAATAATCTGGCAATCACAGGCTCGGACTATGGAATCCGGCTCTTTTTTTGTCCGCCTTTTGTGTTCATAGCAATCTACGATCCACTCGAGTTGCCCAATTCGCTTTGGCTTAAGCTTAAACAAATTTGAAATGTATTTAGTGCGGGCAAACAAGCTGGCGCAGGCGAATGAGCCTGCTGCTGGCTGGCCATCACTCCCAGGATTCGGGCGCAGACAGAGTCACTAATCCTTTGCTTAAACAGAGACTCATACAGTGGCGCACACAATGTGCCTGTACAGGGACATAATCACACTGAGAGATGAGAATAATGGAAGGGTTTTAGGAAAGTTAGGTAAAGTAATACTGTGGGATAAGAAATAAAAGTTCTTAACCATTTAAAGGATCAAAATTACATACTAAATGAAGAAATTAAAAGAGGTGCAGTAAGGTTTAAGGTTATTAGGAATTAGCTTTAAAATGATACTAAATTTAAGACCAAAAACATTCGTTTTCTTACTTTGAAACCTCTCAACCATCGATTTCAAATATTCATAAGAATTCCATTGAATTTTCCAAAGTGTAAACACATACAACAGCTAATGCAACCAAATATAAACAGTTTAATCAGAATAAACCAAAATGAATTTCGAACGTACTGAGCAGAGCCAGAACAAGAGCTAAGGCAACAACATCAGCATCATCCAGGAGGAGGGTGAGGGATGCCAGCCAGTGGCAACAGAGGTAGGACATCCGCACTGGCCGGGCTTCTGCTGCTGATGCTGATGCTTGGGGCTCGGCTCTCCTTCCTTCCCGGGGGGCTTTTTGCGCTGAAAAGTATGCTACGAGTACACGACTCAAGGGCCATCGTTGTTCCGACTACGTCGGCATATGGCCATCCTTTGCCGCCGCTCCTTCACTCCTTCATCCTTTCGTCGCTCTTTCACTCTTTCCTACTTTACGGAAAAGGGGAACAAAAACATTTAACGATAGCGAACACACAAAAAATAAATAAGCAAAAAACAACTGAGGGAGAAATTCTTGCCTCGACGAAACATCAAATATATCCTTACGGCCGAAATAGAACCGTAAAAAATTATTGGAAATTCTGCGGGGAATCAAATTGATTTCAATTGCTCCGTTATTGGATACTAGTAGTAATAAGCCAGCCTAATGGCTATCCCTATAAAGAGGGCTTTGGGAGAAGTTTAATGAAACCGGAATACAACTTAGCTTTCATTTTTAAGGCCAAATATTGAAGTGCTTACTGAATAGTCTTTCGGGAACAAGGCTGAAAATTAAAACTGAGTTCTGGGAGGTTGTTTTGGTATTCATTTGTGGTAAAACGTTGGTCATGAAACGCTTTAAACTTGCCTTTATTTATTGCCAATCATTGTTTGCAATCAATTTTCAATCAATCTGAAAATCTTGTAATTGAAAAATACTTTTAAACTCGAGAAGAGTTCTTGTCCTAACTTCTGGGAAGAATGTTTTAGCTTAATATAAGTTACAAAATAGGAAAAGAAATCATTTCAATCGAACTACAAGCTGGATTTATCATCTAAATCTAATTTTCAATTTGAGGAAATTAAATATTCCTTCTTGCGCTTTAAATTCTTTAAAAATAACCGCAATTCTGTAAACAATCTCTGCACTTTCCACAAACCTCTATTAATGTTAAAACCCTCAACATGCTATCAATGTGAATGGGATTATTCTCTCCATTAAAATAACAATGACTACTAGTCCGACATACTTGTCTATATATTTCCAATTCAAATGCAAGTATTTCCGAGAGGGATTCCTCTTTATCAAGCGGAGTCCTTCAACAGAATTGCACTCATCAAAGTGGGCTTTAATGTGGCCCAGTCAAAGAACTTGAAAAGGACAACTCGCCGTAGTATTTATGTGCGCAAGGATTCATCCTCCCACGAGTATCCAATTATTTGCCAGACTCGGCCTAAGCTCCTCATTGGTTTACCCCCCGCCCCAGTGCCTGTTCCAGGGTATAAAGAACACTTCCTCCGTGGTGGGTTGAGGGGTTGAGTGGTTTCGTGGTGGTGGTGCGGTCTTGCTTGCTTGCGACTGGAACTGGGACTGGCTGAGTGTGATATGGACGCAGTGCTATAACATAACTCTGTGCCATCCACTGTCGTTAATTGCTCCTTGAAGCAGACTACACTTTTTGCTGCTGCTTCTGCTTTTCCTGATTTTCCTGGCTTCCCTCTTTTATTTATTTTTGCGCCTCTCCTGGCTCGGACCCTGCCCGTGTGTCTGTGTGTGACGCAAGCCCAGTCTCATTTTCATAAATCCAAGCAATCTGCAAAAAAAAAGGGAAAAAATCAAGCCCAAGGAATGAAAGAAAAATCTGCAAACAAAAAATATGAACAACTGCAGGAAAACGCAGGCCAACGATGAAAGCGATGAACGAATGTGTTAATGCTATATACACAGCTCAGCGGAGGTGGAGAGAGGGGATTTCATGCTTTCCCAGCGGGGGGTGGGGAATGTCCTGGCTGTCCAGGGCTGCAGTGCAAAAACAACAATGCCAATGTCCAAATGAATGCTGCAAAGCTTCCACCTCTCTCTCTCTCTCTCTCTTTCTCTTTTCTCTACTACTTTCTTCCCTTCTTCTCTCTGCAAATTGCAGCAAACTGCAGTTTGGCCTCTCTTTCGCTTCGACACGGGCCCCTCTCTTTCCATTTAACCCACTGGGTGCGTGGCAGTGATGCCAAGGGGTACAACTTTTTCGTAGTTAATTTGGTTAAGGGAAAGGTACAATTATGCTAGGAAATGAGCGAAAGTACTGTAAAACAGTGAGTTTATGAGATCAAAGGGGGTTTTCTTTTGTATTCGTAACCTCGTATCCGGATTAAAAAAATATTTTAAAAATTTGGCTTAATGAAAAATCATTTCGCATTGCTATGTGTAATTTTTTTGAAGCCATATCAGACTTGAATTTCGAAGCCACACGAAAACACTTTTACTGTCTGTAAAAATCTCAACAAATAAGTAGTAGATTGTCAAAAAGTTTAATATTTTTCTACTTTTATTTGTATTATTACTTAAAATATAAAAAACAAAACCTTAAATATTTATTAAACTTTTAAAGTGACTTAATTGAGCCTTAAAATTACAGCATTATCGAAATTATGTCTTGTTCATATTCAGTGCTTAATATACATGTGTTAAAAAAGAGAGAGAAGAGACCGAAAGCTTATTCTGAATTGATTCATCTGGAAAACTAGGCTTCTCTGTATTTTAAGATCCCACAGACTGCTGTAAAGTTTAAGTTAAACCTTTTACATTTAGTAAAATTTACAAATATTCTAAAATTTAGGTACAGGTACCACCTCGTACCTAGTTACAACTATCCCCGAGGCCCGAGGCCAACACTGTTGGCCAAGTTGCAACAACGGAGCACTCGTGATTGACTTAAACAAAAAGCGCGCACCCGAGATTTCAGTTTAGTTTGCGGCGCAGTCGCCGCTGGGGAACGTCGGCGGATTTGTTCGCCTCGGATTTATTTGCCACTTGCCCGCTGATGTGTGAAAATGGCGGCTAACGAGTCCTTCTCGTCGGCGTCCTCCACCTCCATCCCGTCCCTTCTTTTCTCCGGAGAATTGTGGCCGAAAAACCTTCGTCAAGTCGAGAGTTCAGTTTGAGTTTGAGTCAGAGTTTTTCGGTTCGAGTTCTAGTTTGAGCCGCGGCGAGTCTATTACTCGTGGGGGTTCCCCCTCCGCTTGACCCAATTAACAGGACGCTGTCCGGGACCCGGCAGATGCTCCACCGGTGAGTGAGTGTGTTAACTGTGTGTGTGTGTGTGTCGTGCGTGAGTGTGCCAATTACGCGCGCGAGTTTCCGCCGTAACCAAAGCGTTGCCTCCTCCATAACCCCGGTAACCTCCGTCAGCAGAGGAGCAGGCGACAGCCCACGTGTTTGGCGGCAAAATCCACATGGGAGCAATTGACAAAATGGCAACCTCCATCCGGCTCCAGCTCCAGTTCCCGCTTAAGCGTATTCCGTGGGACAGGGATACTGCGGATATGGATGCCGATGCCGCCGCGTGGCGCTGGGGACGAGCCGTGGCCCTGCTCATAAATTGGCAGCACAAGAAGATACTGCAGCAGCCCCTGTCAGCCGGCCATAACTCAATTTAAATTCAAATGTGTTACGCTAGGAAAACCGTACCGTAAAGAGGAAAACCGAAAGAGAGCAAAGAGAAAAAGAAAATTAAATGCTTTGTCAAAGAACAAATAATCAAATTATAAATTGATAAAGCCACCAATGGAGGAGGCGCTGCTGGTCGAGGATGCGTGCTGTTGCTGCCGCTGCTGTGGCTGCGACCTCGGCTCGCCGGATGTCCTGCAGATGATGTCCCAACAGCCGCTCCAGGCGGAGGCGGAGTTCCAGTGGATTGGGCTGGAGACCGCGGAACTGCTGCCCGCATATATAACCCGCTACTACAACAATCTCCATCACCAGGTAAATCGGCAGCATCGCCTTGGATTATGACTATAGCTCTAGGAGGGGGGAGAGGGAGAGGTAAAAATAGGTGGAAAATAATGGAAAGCCGACAGGCTCTTTGGACACTCTGTGGAGTTGCCAAACTTTGATTAAATTTTGTTTACAGTTTTTTGGGGGGAACTACTACTTTGTTTGGGGAAAAACTAGAAAAGCGGGCGGAAAAACGTTTCAGCGCTTCCCGCATGATGCGGTCAAACGCAAACGATTCTAAGGGAGCTGTTAAGCTAACTTAATTAGTTTTTAGTTTCAATCAAATGAGTGCTAAATTATTATTGGAATTCAGCTAATTAATATTTTGACATCTGCGGATTTATATGTAAAAGCTATTAATTAGTTTTTGTGGTTTCCATGACAAAGATATTTTTTTAAATTATTACTACAAAAAATTAGAACAATTATATATACAATTTAAATGCATAATTTATTAAAGACCAAACCAATCATGCGGGTTAAGCAGACAAAAAAGCGAATAATAAATTCAAATTAGCTAGAATAAATTCCCAAGGGATTAAAATTAAAGGTTTTAGGCAACAAAAGGATTTAAATAGTTTGGTGTTCAATTCCAGATTCTCTCCTCTAATATTACTCCTGCCACCCTTTCAATTGTTTCAATCATTTGCAGAGAGTAAAGGCTATCCTCTTACTGGCTGTCCATTTGCCATATTGAAATCCTATTCCCCAGTCGAGGGCCTCTCATCTTTAAGTAAGACTTCAAGGAACATAAAACGCTTCGTTTTGCCATCATTTCGTTTATTCACCTATTCCCCGTCAGAGACTCGAAGCCTCATTGAGTATTGGCCAATTGCAATGGCAAAATCAATTTACCAAATGGCCAACGAATTTGCATTTTTGTGTTCCGTGTGTGTGCCACTTCCATTTCCACTTCCCTTAACCCCAGATGTCCTCGTTTTTGGCTCGATTTCTGGGATGCCATCAGCATTATTACAACGCTCGTTTTACCTTTGACTTGTTTCTGATTTGCCCGGACTACACACACACATCCGTGTGTATGTCCTTCCCCCGGGTGTGCGTGCGGCGGGGTGAGTGTGTGTAGTGTGTGTGTGTAGGGTTAGTTGACAACTAAACGTGTCAACGAGGCTAAGCAAGCAAACTGTCAGGAGCAGCAGCAACAGCAGCAGCAGCAGTAGCTACAGGACGAGAATGTCCTCTGCCCCACTGACACATTAGGGTTACTCTTTTGGCTGCACACATAACAACATACATCACAACACACATAAATGTCCCCACGCCACGCCCCTTTGTGGCACTCTGGGCTGAGAATTGCAACTATGTAACTGCCATCATCCTTGTTATTGTTATTGTCATTGTTGCCGTCGTGTTGCAGCCAAATTTGTTGCCACTTCGATGAGATGACAAATTCGTGCCAAATTGCTTTCACTCTTTTGTGGCACGGAAAGAAAAAGGCAGGAAATATTTGAAGGAAACGGAAGTTTGGAATTGGATTTCAGTTGTTCCAATATTCTTTATGGGTTTTAAAGTTTGTATTAGGTGTCTTTGTTAGTGATTTAATTGTTAATTTGTTAGATAATGATTTAAAATTCAATTAAAATATAAAACGGTATGATTTAAGATCGTTATTATTTGTTTTCAAAGAAGTTTTATTTGAAAAATAAACTTTAACTTTTAATACGAAGCAAAACTCTCAAAAAATTCTTTTAGCCTTGGCTAAATCTATAAAAATAATGTGGTAACCACTGACCCTGTTCCTGTTTCTTGTAAATCCTGCATCACATGTATTTCGTATCTTAAAAGTACATTTTCCAGTGCACCTGTGACCCCTGATCCTCTTCTTCTTTGCTGTTGCTGCCGCTGCTGCCTGCATCCTGTATTCAGTTTCCATTGGCGTGCTGCTGCAGCACGACACAAAACGTTGGCGACAGCAGCAAGTTAATAGTTTATGGCCAGGATGCGATTACACGAGCTCCATTTTTCCGAAAGGGCCTTGACCTACACTGCCGCCTGCCTGCCTGCCTGAGCTGAGTTGGAACCTTGGGCCGCAACGAATTCGGATTCGAATTCACTTGACATAACGCCAGTGGGTGTGAATCGTAAAGCAAAAAGGATACACCGGGGGGCAGGGGTAAGGAATAAAAGAGAATGAGGTGTCAGATGGTAGGAGGTCCTTTATTGTGCATTAATTAAAAGCCCGTTATGCTGCGCGTTTAACTCGTGTTCGCTCTCGCTGGCGTCGTTCTTGTCCTTGCGAATCAATCGATTGTCTGAATTGCTTTCTTTGCACTTCGAGGCTGAGAAGATGCCACTAAGGCTCTCCTTTTTTTCCAATTTCATATCCTTAAAAGAGGGTACCATGATTTCTTAACATGTTGAGTAATATTTAGAAAAGGAATATGAGTTCGAAAGGGATTTTATGTTGAATCTAAAATGGGGATAACAATTAAAGTAAAATGAAAGAAATATGAATTTCTTTTACCTTGTTTAGATCATTATATTAAAAATTATTCATTATCCAAGCTTTAATAATTGTAGTATCCTTTGAAGAGGCTTACTTTCCTTATAGTGTATTCCCATCTTCGATTCCCAAGCTGGCCAAGTTGGCCTTTCCTGGCATCCTTTCCATCTTGGGCCACAACCCCTCATCACGTTTTGCTGCTTTTCACCCCATTTTCTGTCGGCCTCTGCCAGCTATTCACAACAAGCGCTCCATAAATATTTGCTGTGCCTCAGCACAGATTCATAACTCATAAAGGACCTGTCCCTCCGACTGTCCCTGCCTTTCGTCCCGCCTGTCGCTCTCTGTGTAACAGTGCCACTGCCTGTGCCTGTTTGCCTGGCCCCAATGGATAGCTGAGGCCTTACCACATGTAATTAGGTTGCGGTTTTCCACCTTCTGCCGCTTCTGCCGCTACTGCCACTGCCACTGCCGCCTCCTTCTTGGCTGCTTCTCTGCTGCTGCTTCTGCTGCTTCCCCTTTTGGCAATGAATCCTTTTTGCCAACACGCCCGCATCCTCTTTGGCAAGTGTCTGAGTGTCTTGATGATTGTGTGCGAGGATATTCGGGTGAACCGTCATTGGGAATAATTAGGCTGTCTTAGTACACACATTAGGGTCACTTTTATTGTTTGGATAATTGGAAAGCTGAGATATCAGAGGATTTCTTAGATATTGATTGGTTTTTTCGATATTTTGATATGAATTAATGGAACTAATCATGTTTACATAAGAAAGAAAGGTATTATAGGTATATTTCTTGATAAAATCATATTGTTTGAGCTTAAAACTTCTTAGATATTTATATGTACCTTCAATATTTTGATATGAATTAATGGAATTCAATGTTTTTACATAAGAAAGAAAATGTTTTGTCTTAAAAAACTGTAAGTAATAAAGCAATTATAGGTATAGTTCTTGATAAAATCATATTTTTCCAGCATAGAACTTCACTTTAATATATTACGTATACGACCCCTAAGCCGGTATCAGTGTACTCCTGTATAGTCCAGGAAGTCTGCCAACACTGCGTATAAGTGATTAAGGTTAAAAGCATCCCTTGCTTAGTGCTTTTTTATGTCTTACGTACACCAAAAAATGGTATAAGTAGGGTGATGTTATGACCTTAAATTACAGCCAAAAACCAAGGTCCACCCTGCTAGCCACAAGTCACCTACTTTGGCCCCGGTTTTTGTGTTTTTTTTTTTGGCCAACTAAACTAACTGAACTGCAGCTGCAGCTCCAGAGTGCTGCTGCTGCTGCTGCGCGTTGATGAGCGGAAGATGTCTGATGATGACGATGATGCTGCTGCTTTTGATGATGTTGATGTCCAATGCTGATGAGACGCTGGCAATGATTGGGTTAACGACTACGTGGACGCAGACGTTGCGCCATAAATAACGAATATTTGCACGTTTGCCACGTTATTCGCTGCTTCCGCTTTCAGCTAGCGTTACCGTTAGCCAAACGCAAACAGTAGAGCCAGCAGAGGAGCACAATGGTCTCCTACTAGCACATTTTATTGGATTAAAGTCCATAAGTGCAGTGTTTGGAGGGCTTTCAAAATTTATGGGTCCACGCTGCGTATGCGTAATATTTTATGGGCCTCAAAAAGTGTTCAATAATGAATATAAATTATAAAATAATACGCTAAGACCTGAAACCATTAATTAAGAGAGTATTCTTTAGAACTTATTCATTTTATTTACGAAATTATGTCTTCTAAGTATTTATATGTGCAACTATATCCAAGTTTATTATACATTTTATATAAAAAATCGTAAATTATCTTGCGATTTTCCCACATTTGCATTAAAAATGCAAGTTAACGTCAAACGAGAACACATTTTTTCCCACTGTGCAGCAGCAGAAATCGCCAGCGATTGCCAATGAGTGAGAAATGTGGCAGCGAGACAGAGACAGCTACTGCGCATGTCCTTCGCGGTCAGCGCCTCTGCCAGCGCCGCTGCCAGCCTCCTGCATCCGCCGGGCAGATTCAGCGGGCAGCAGCAGCAGAAGTCAGGCCACCAAGGCAACAGCCACAGCCACAGCAGTCGTCTCGCTTGCGCACAGCGAATTGAGCGAGTGCGGAATTGGGAGCGAGGCGAAGCTCCAGCTGGATGCTGCTCGGATCTGGAGATTCAGTCTATAATTGTGCACCTTGCTGACTGGTTCTGTGCCAGTTTAACGCGAGCCCTTGCCTGGACAGCACGGGTATATAGTAGTAGTAGCTTAAGCTTCAGCAGCAGCAGCAGCAGTAGCATTAGCAGCCGCAGCAGCGCCCGCAGTAGCAGAAGCAGCAGCACACACACCAACGCACGCACGCACAAGTCGACTAAAAACGGCTGCTGTAAAGCCACACACACGCGAGGAAAACACACACACTCAGAGACTCAATCACCAGTAAGTTGCCATACGGCGCAGCGAAATGCAAAGGAAAAAGGGAAAAGGCAAAGGAAAGCCAAGAGAAAAGCGTCAAGAAAAAGCCCAGATATAGTGAAGAATAACTGTAGACAACAAGCGAGAGAAAAAAACCCAACTAAAACCACCAAAAAAACTCACAAAAAACCCATGAAAACTTTCGAAACGGTTACAAACTTTTTAATTAAAAAATCGCTCAAGTTCCGTGAGCAAACAGCTTGCCCAAGTTGCGCGCAAAAAAGTAGGCAACGGGAAAAAAAATTCCAATTGATTTTCGCCCGAAAAATTCCCACACACATTTACGCGAGCCAAAGGAAAGGCAGAAAAGTGTGCGTGGTTTTTTCGCAGCCTCTCTTTTTCATTTTCTTTACATCTTTCTTTTTTTTTTTTTTTGCATATTGTCCGATCCGGTCAGCTTCTTGCCTTTTCCCCGCTCTCCCTGGCTCTTTGTGTGTATGTGTGGGAGTTGCTGCGCTCTCCCACTCTCTATGACTCTAGTCGGGATGGGAGAGCGTACGCTGGCTCTCTTGCTCGCGCTTAGCGAAGCAACAACCGCAACAAGGCGACGGCAGCGACGCTGGCAGCTGGCGAGCAGCGCAGCGACAGCGACCGCATTGCCAAATCGATTTGCCAAAAATGATTATCAATGATTTCACGAAACGCGCCACCGAAAAAACTCGCCTCCAAAATTGAATTAAATTAATCGCTTAGTGTGTGTGCGTATAAGAGTTGGAGTGCGTGTGCTACTGTCTGTGTGTGCCTGTCTGTGCTCGTGTGTAAATCAAACTAAAACCAACATCAATTTAAATCAATTTCAACCGCAAAAACCCCACAAAAAAACTAAAGCCAGTGCAAGCAACAAATAAAATAAAACAATAAAAATAACGGAACAGGAAACCAGAAAACCATGTACTCTTTAATTCATTAAACACAAATAACAAAAACCCTTCAGAGTTAAAAAATAAAAAGTTAAACACAAACAACACAACGAGTTCAAACAACGGCATTTCGTTGCAGTAAGTATGAGTTTGAAAAACAAATAGCTCACCTGAGAAATGAATCAACCCACAAGCCACCCACACAAGTACCACCTGCCCTCCACCTGCAGAACTTGGAATTCCTCAACAAACTGAAGTTCGCTTCAATTCACTTCACTTCACCCTCACCTCAGCACAGCCTCCCCCAAAAAGCAGCAGACGGTTTCCTATGCCATTTCCGTTTGCCTTATCAAAAATGTGTATATATACACAGAGATCTGTATATATCTGGGTAGAAAGCTAAGGAAAAAGCAGACAGAGACTTCAAAACTACAGTGGAAATTAGAACTTGAATATTTGCATATATATTACACGGTAATTAAGTGCAATAACTAGGAAAAGTGCAGGATGCAGAGCGTGAAGGCTCTTTTATTTTTGTAATTGTCTAGTAAAAGTCAGGGTACTGACGGTTACTCTTTTATTTGTGTGGTTTTTACTGTCAAAAGGTTTTATTTAAGACTGTTTTAATGAGTTGACATGATTGAGCCTTAAGTTCCTTAAAAAATGTAATTTTTCTTAATTTAAATTGTCTTAGAAAAGTTTTAGATTGAAGAACTCTAAAAAATGTAATCTAATAAAATGAATAAAACGATTAAAAATACAGTTATTACCGGGTAATACTTAAAGAACCAAAATATTTTTCTATATTTTCCGGGGAACACCTAATGTTTCTTATGAAATATTGCATAGCAAAGTTTAGGAAAGAAAAATTCTAAAAAATGTACTTGAAACTGTCATTATTTCAAGTATTTATTTAATAAATAATGTTAATGTTAAAAGACCCTCTTATTTAGCTTTGTAAATTAATTCAATTTTCCCTTATTTTTAGCTTGAACCTTGAAACACAAATGTCACAAATTTTGACTTATTTTAAATAAATGATATCATTCCAAGAAAACCAATTAAATTAAATAAAATACCAATATAAATCGAAATATAAAGTACACAATACCACCCACTGGCAGTGCTTTAAATAAATAATTCTCAATCCGATATGAGAGAGTCTAATTTAATGAAATTGACACACAAAATAGGCGAAGAATTACGGTCTCAATAGAGCCATAAATTGGTTTTGGTGTCTATATAAAAGCCAAACTGTTGGCCATTTCAAAGCGACCACTGTGCATGGGAAATTTGTTAGGATTCATTTGCGTTGAGTTTCTTTTTTGCTTCTCTACTTTTCTACTTTACTGCTTCCACTGTGAAATTCATCAGTTTTCTGCTTCTGCAGAGTGCAGCTTAGTCCTTCTGGTCCTTCAGGAGGACTTCCTCTGCGAAAGATGGACTGCTAAAACTCACTTTACCTCAACGCAGCTCGTCGACTGCGGTTCTCTTTTCGTCCTTTTTGGTCCCTATTTCCAGCATTTGATGGTTTCGCTCTCGATCTCGCTCTCACTGTTTTTGCGCCATACTTACTTTCTTTGTTGGTTTTTGAATCTTTTATGAATTGAATTTGGTTATTTTGAACGCGTATGTTCCGCTGCAAAGTTTCGGGCTGGCACGGCAACGGCGTGGCTTCCACGTCCTTGGCTGACTTCCTGCCCCCGTTGTTTCTTTTTCTTTCTTTTCGGGGTACCGCTTTTTGGCCCCGAGGACCTTTATCCTGGCCAAAGCCAGAAAACAGAGAGACGCCGAAGACGCGACGAGCACGTTCCCATTCAATTATGGGCGGCATGTGGCACATTAGCATTCAGCGGAAGCTGCGCCAAAAGCAAACATTTCAACGCCTCCCCGGTTCGGTGGGGTCGTCCCTTTTATTATGCGAATATTATTTAAGCATTCACAATTCCGTTTTAATTTAATTCGATGGCTGGCGAGCAGCGGCTACCAGACTTTCGGCAGTCAGTGTGGAATTTGTTGAAAACTATTTAGCATAAATAGTCTCCGCCTGCGGTCCCGATAGTCGCCTGGGAATTGCCTGGCAATGGAGTCCTCGGGTCCTTCGGCCCTCTTTATCTCTCGCCCTGCCTGCCTGACTTCCTGCCTTTATTAGCGCATATAATTTCCCCGAGTTCCATGTTCTTGTTTTTTGTTGTTTTCTTCTTTTTTTTTTACTGTTTCACAGTCTTGTTTTTCTCCCCGCTCGTTTACGTTTTCGTTTTTTTATTTTTATTTTTAAGGCTTTTTCCCCAAACGATTGCCTTTTTGGAACCGTTTAGATAAAAAGCTCCGTTCTGCTCTGCCACCCCCGCGAGCTCGAGTGTTTTTCAGTCAGCAGCCCCCAAGGGACAACACAGGTTTTTATATTGTAAATTTTTATTTTTATCTCCGAGGCATATAAAATACACATTTTCCGTTGCCTAGACAGTGAGTTTAATTAAAACGAGGCGTCGAATAGAGCCAACTGTCTGTGCACAGGAACAAAAGGATGTTGTTAGAGCTTAACAGCACAGATTTCGAACTTGTTAATGAACTGGAAACAAAAATTTGCATAAACCTTTAGAGTAATTTTTTAGCCAAGAAACATTAAAATAAAACCATTCTTAATGGTACAAATAAGGAATAAAAATATTTCAGTGTATTTTTTGTTTTTATATCTTTTATTTTAATTAAAATTTTCTTGATTAAATATGCATAGAAACTTGAAAATAATTTGATTCAATCTATTTTTAATAACAAATTAATTTTTATGAATCGTTTTTTATTTGTAACCTATTTTTATTACCATTTTTCTGGCTCTATTTTCTCATCTGATCGACTTTTCCCCAGTGCATATTATGCTCCATTTGGTTCCCATCTGTTTCGTTGATTGCTTTCGGGGGGCGGAGATTTTAACAAGAGGTGGGCGAGCCTACCGTTTCACTAATTTCAATTGTTCAGGTGTGTGTCTAAGGGATTAAATATCTAATTTATTTGTATAAAATGCGAAAACACTCGTTCGAGAGAGAGCAAGAGCTCTCAACAGTATGCAACATTAAATTGGAATTCCTTAAACCCCAGAATTCCTTTCCACCTGCTGTGCTGAGTTTTTGTATATATATAGTTAACACCCTTAACACCCCCACATACAAGCCAGCCAACACCCACACCCCCACCCACACATACGCTCGCAGTCGAATAAATTTCGTTAAATTTTGAGCTTTTCAACGATTTTCCTTTGCAGAACTCGCATGCTAGAAAATTTACAAAAACCAAAAGAAAACCAAAAAGCTAAAAACAAAAACCACATAACCAAATCAATTCCAAATTAAATTCTAAAAGTTGCATCAAATTAAACCAATTATCAACAAGAAAAACAACACACACTATATAGAAAACTCAATAATAAATAGTAAAAACCAAAAAGCTAAACATAAAAAAAAAATACAACAAATTAATTACAAATTGTGATGAACAAGTTAATTGCATCAATTGCAGCCCATAAAAAGTCAAGCATTTAAACCTAAATAGCGAAGCAGCGCCTCAATTAAAGGGAAACAATAATTTTATCGCCAAGAAAACCCAACTCTTAAATCCAGAATAAAAACCTAACTCAACGTGGGAAGCACAGCACAACACTTGCATAATTTACCAGTGATAGCAACAGAATTTACATAAAAAAATTAATAAATAAACGCAACAACAATAAGCAACCGACCGACAGAGATCACAAATTGTTGTAGGCTTTAAACACGCCCCCCCAGAGTTAGTTGTTGTTGTTGATTAATAAATACTAGGAAAATTGAGAGGAGCTCTTGTTGAGAAAAGCTGTGATCCCCCCTGACAAAAAAAGGAAAAGCTGAAGTATATGAGTAAGGAGAAGCCTTAAAGCCGGAGCCAAGGTGTGAGCAATGCTCTACCCGCAGCAGCAGCGACACCAGCAACATCCGACCAAAGAATCCGAAGAATCTTGGCCTGAGGCACATATCACAGGGCTAAGAGGCTAAGAACAGCCAAGGAAGAGCTAGAAAAGCGGCAGGAGAGGAGGCGAGGTAGCCAGAGGACACAACATTTATCCGCGCCACGCGTCGCCACCGCCCCCGCATCGCCTGCAATGCTCTGGTAGCCAAGACAGTTTTACGGTGGATCACTACTGTGCCGGCGGCGACCCACAGGCAGCAGCGGCAGCTGGCGGTAGTGGAGCGGGAGGAGCTGGACCTGGAGCGGGATCTGGAGCAGGAGCAGCGGGGCCGGGAGCGAGTCCATGGTCCAGCAGCGGCGGCGGCGGGGGCGGCGGCGTGACATCCTGCATTGGCGGCGGCGGCGGCGGCATAGCTCCCCCCTTGGGCATGTGCCAGCATCATGGGCTAACATCACAATCGTTGATGTCCGGTGGCTCGCATATGTCCCTGCTGGGCAGCAGTGGCAGCAGCGGCATGAGCGGCAGCGGTGTCGGCAGCAGCGGCCAGGGTATACCCATGGGTATGCCATCGATGGCAACGATGCCCCAGTGTCCGGCCGCTGAGGCCGCCATGCTGGCCGCCTCCTCCGCCGGCGGCCATTGTCGCAGTTTAAGTGGCCTCAGTTCCATCAGCATACCGCCGCCGCCGGCCCTCTTCAATCCGTGCAGCTCGGCGTTGTCCCTGCAGCAGGCGGCGGCCACACGCTGGGGACCGCGCACCTCCTGCCCGGTGCACAGTCCCTTCCGCGTCCGTGTGCCCAATGGCTCCATTTGCTCCGGACACCAGGTGAGACCGTTCGGGAAGGGCTTTACTGTACTCTGTACTATATGTGTACTATGTATATATATGCGATAAACCCAATCAGTTGCTAAAATCCGTTGACTAATTCAGCTTGCCACAAAATGTTTATTGCGCTCTTCAGTTTTGCCATAGATACTGTAAATATTAGCGTATCTCTAAGTAGCTTTTAGCCCTAAGTCATAGCCGTAACTTGATTTAATTAATTGCAATCCCAAAACTCATAATATTTTCTCTTCTCTTCTCTCTTCCCGAATGGCTTTCCCCTTTCCTCTGTGGCCTGGCAGGTAAGCAATGCTGAGCGGAAACCAAGCGTTTTGGCAGAGCTCCGAAATGTGTCAACGACATGTAAGATTATTTTCATTTGGGTTAGGGTTTGCCCGCACACATGCTCACCCAAAAAAAACAAAAAATAAACACAAAAATCAGGAGCATACGCACACACATCAAGCCTAAAAAAACGTGCACAAAAAAACAGGGCAACGAGGGAGGTTTTAGGGGTTTTAGTTAACAGGATAGTGAAATGATATCTGTCCTGGAGGGAAATCTTATATAGACAACCACATCGTCTTCAATATAATATCAAAAAATATTGTAACAAAATGTAAAATCTAAAATTATCGCATTTAGATTAGATTAAATATCAATATTTGGAATTATCGAACAAAACAATTTGTGTATCGAAATATAATATTGAATTATCGATATTTTATACCATCTTTACATCCGCTTGTCTCTCGTGAATTTGTTTCTAAATTCAATTTCTAGCTGAGTTTCTATCTTAAACGTTCTTTCTTTTTAAAATTCAAAGACCAAATAAGTATTTCAAGTCTCTAAACTTATTGTGCTGATAAAATCTGGCCAATCTGTACCTTTTAACTGCAATTTTACCCCCTTTAAAATTCCTAGAAATCAGCTTAATTTAAAATTCTTAAAGAACATCATCGGTTAAAATGGATTTCCATTTTCCATGTAAATAATTTCAATGTGTGGCTCGACTTCAAGGGTGGATAATGTCTGGCAAACAAAACGTCATTAACCTAATGAGGCTTACATTAAAGCATCTATAAATTTGCATGTAATTTGATGCTGGTTTTCTGTCTTCACAAGATAATAAGATAAAAGCAAAATTCAATAATTAATTTAACACACATCTCCCTTGAGAACAAGATAAATTAACGATAAGCAAAGAGCAAAATCTTAGAAAAAGAAGCTTATGAACTCTTTAAACCTTTTATAAAATTAGAAATTATTAAAAAGCATAAAATACAGGTATAAAAAATATGTAAAAATTAAAGTTATAATTTAGTACCTCAAACATAAGAAGAGCAAGCGTAGTTTTTATAACTATTTATAAATTTAAAAGCATTTTCGCAACACTTAAACCGAAATTGGCAGGCAAAAACGGCTTTGAATTCGGCTGAAAGCCCTCTAAGTAGGCCATGAAGTAAATCCACCTTGTATTTGTATACCTATGAAGCTATAATCCGGACACAAAAGGAACATCCATAGCAACTCTCGGCCGGGCGGGCTCACATAGTTTCGCAAATTATAAAGAGCTCGATTCACATGATTGCCCAAGCGGTGACCCGGTTGGGCTTTTTTTTTCTATGCCCGGCTCGGGGACCCGCCTGGTCCTTGGTTTGGGTTTTGGGTTTAGTTTAGGTTTGGTTTGGCTTGGGGTTTGGGCTTCGCTTTTGGGCCTTGGCTTTGGCTTTGGCTTTTGGGGGCGGGGACAGGGACCGGGACTGGGCCTTGGGTCGCTTTTCCTAAATCAGCGGCAGGCACAGGTTTTTGCTTGACTGCGGAATAAACTACACGATGTGGCAACATAGAAACTAGAGCAACAGCAGCGACTGGGGATCGACTATCAGAAATCCCGGCCCTTTTGTGACAATTGCCATTTAACGTTGTTTTTCCCTGATTCTCGCTTTCGTTCCGTGTTTCCTTTTTTGTTCTTGGCTTTTCCGGCTCTCCTTTTGCTCCTCTCCTTTGTCCTGGCATCAAATTGAATGTCACTAATGCAATTAGTTCACACAAAATAATTCTCTTCCACTCGATTATAGAGCATAATATGCTCGTTGTCATTTATTAAGCGAAGCCAACCGAAACACGCACAAGGGGCAGAAGGGGAAGTCGTATGCAAAATGATTGGGGAGTCCTTTTTGGCCGAAGGTTGCTGCTGCTGCGACACAGGACCATTACGCCTTTCAATTTTTGTGCTAGGCCGAAATTTACATAAATATTACACAAGCCAGCGAGGGGGGATTTTTCCCTTCTTTCTTTTTTCGAATTTCCGAGGGCTGTTTTCGGGGAGAGTATGAGGCATGGCAAATAGGCTCGTTATGGGGGCAGCTCTGAAGAATGATCCGCCGTACCGCCAAGGACAACTGGCAAAAGGTGTGGTCACCACCAAATGCCGCCCCCAAATTGAGTTTCCCGGCCAGCCAATGATGTCAACTTTTTTGTTTCAAAAGGAATACATATTACCATTCTCCTTGTAACTACAAAACAAAATACAAAAAGTCTGCACTACATTAGGCTTTGGAGGCGGCTTAAATTTTGTTGGTAATGAAGTTGGCCCAAAGTTAGGAATTCTTAAAGACAGCAACTTGGGAAAAGTTTGCCTCAAGTGTGGGTGGTGAAAAGGAATCTTTGATAATTTTACGCATTTTTAATATGGGTAGTTGACTTGACATTGTCCTGACAACCAATCAAAGGTAAATGAGGCTCGAAAGTAGCGTTTTAAACTTTTGTTCCAGGAAACTTTTATGAAAAGGGATTTTTGGGAGAGAAAAAGATACTGATATAACAGTTTGACAGGCCCCGGGAGGCGTGAAATGTATCCTGCTTACATTTTATAGAAAGTTTTATTAAGAATTTACCACAAAACATAAATAATTTGAAGCCTTTAGAGTGCTAAACCTTTTTTAAAGTATGATGTGAAGTTGAAAGACATTAATAATATATTTTAAATCCTTTTAA
Source organism: Drosophila watanabei (assembly GCA_008042575.1). NCBI lineage: Eukaryota > Metazoa > Arthropoda > Insecta > Diptera > Drosophilidae > Drosophila > Drosophila watanabei. The sequence continues at coordinate 100,080 of VNJS01014870.1, forward strand.
ATCCTCTATAAACATCATCATGAATATAAACATTATTTTATATAGTTTTCTTCCCAAAAAACCTCTCCTATAATATGTAAAATCTCACAAATCTCGCATATCTATTGATTTATCTCTCGCTCTACCACGTGAAATAGGCCCTCAGGTGATTCTGAAAGACATTTCCTTTGATTATCTCCCTGGAGCTGTGCCCGCAAAACATAATGTTTGTGTTTTATCTAAAGTATCCGACAAATGACTCCAAAAATTTCTCTCGGCTCGAACATTAGCTGGCTAAGTACCTTAAGTTTGGTGGCACACAATGCACGAGAGAATTTGTAATTTCCCGGCCGAGACAGGGGGACTAACTAACTTACACCTGCCTGATGGTGGCCATCGTGAGATGGTGTGGCACATGCCACATGCCACACGCATCACACACACACGCACACACATTCACGAAAGTGTTGTCATACATTCAGCATTCCCTCTGGCTGGCATTAAAAAAAAGAGAAACTTTTATCTTGATGGAAGGACTTGACTTGGAGGAGAGCGCTTTTTTCGGGGGACAGCGCCAAAAAAATAAAGAGAGAGAGAAGAATAAGAAGAATAGGGCAAGGAAATGGAAAAGAAATGGCGAAAAACTGCCTAACTGACAGAGGGACTGGGGAACCGAGAGACCAACTGACTGACTGACTGAATGACGGACGGAAGCCTTGACACTCTTCATTTGTGAATGCGTTAATTGCGCCACTGTGTGGGTACATTAGGGTGGAACTTGCTATAAAGCTTGAAGTTTGAAACCTCAAAAGGATGCTTGTTCAAGATAAATTATAGAGAAATAAGTTTATAGTTTATTTAGGCTACAAATTTAATGGGCATTAAACCAGGAACACTTGTCGTATGAGTAATGCTCTTGCTCCTTTACTTTTTAAAAATATTTTATTTATCATAACTAATCAAATTTATAATCAATTTAAAACGACTTTGAAGTCAACAAAAGAAATAGAAAAAGTTTAAGCCATTTTATGCCCCTTTTTTGATAAAAGAAAATATCAACTGGCTAACGTGTCGTATGCGTAATTTCTGTGAAAAAAAAAACTTGAAAAGCAATTTAAAAGGCCTACAAAAATTCCAAATTCACTCTTGTTTGAATATGTTAATTGCCAAAGCCAAAGCCAAAGTCCTTGGAATGTAATGAGAGTTAAATTGTCTAACTTTGGCATATGGCAACGGTCCACCCCAGATTTTATGCGTGTGTGTGTGTGTGTGCGTGCGTGCGTGCTTCTCCTGATGATAATCATGATGATGATGATGATGATGATGATAATAATGGTTTGGTGATGATGAAGTTGTTGCTGCTGCTGTTGATGATGATGAACAAGCACAATGGCCTGAACAAGCAGTTAGAGCCTGTAAGGACAACGCAACAACAACAACAACGGCGATTACAAGCAGCAAGTGTGTACATTATTTTGCAATTTAACAATCCCCACACCCCACATGACATCCTCCATCATCATTCCCCCTTTCTTTTGGCACCCTTAGCAGCTTGAGAAAAAACAAAACAAAAACCAGAAAGTAAGGTTATCATTGGGAGGTATTTAGACTAAAGAATACCTCTTAAGAATTTGGTTATTTTTGGAATATTTTTGTATACTTGGAAGGTTTAATAATTTTTGTGAAAAGCTTGCGAAGCTTGTAAAAATTATTTTCAACTCTATAAATATGGTTTATATGATATTTAAATATATAAATCTATTATAAAACTGAAAAAAAGAATTACAGAATAAACCGTTGGTTCAGGAACTAGTTTTATAGGTTTTTTCATATATGGTTTTAAGAGATTTAATGGAAAAAACTTACTTCTATTTTTATGAATTAATACACAATAGAAAACTAACTTAAAACTCGTATTCTATAGTCAGTTTCTTAAATATGAAGGCTCTAGCTTTCACAGTTACCTAATATTAAGACTTTAAGCGAATTACCGGACACAGGGACAAACAGACAAGGCTTGTCACAGGACATCCCTCCGCCACACAAGCCTTTTTGAGAACACGATATACCCTTTGTACTCGAACGAATACCGAGTGCTGTAAAAAAAAGCAGAGACTGGGCGGAAAAAGAAGAAAGTATGGGAAAAAAAAAGTGAAGAAATAATTAGTTTACTTGTTACGAAAGTGAGTTATCGCCCTTTGTGCGCCGCTGCAGCCGTTGCGGCGTTGTTTGCCTAGTTGAAATTGAATAAACAAATTTTACATGCCGCACACACACGCACACGCACACGCATAAGTACCGCACATGATATATAAACTCGCCCACCCACACACTCGCAAACACATAGACAATGTGTCGAGTGTGCAAAAATAATAATGTGTGTTCTTTACACAAAGAACAGCTCAGCAAAGAAGGCAGCTAAATAAAGGCGAAAGGCGAAAGGAGGAGACGAAGACAACGAAGGGCTATAAAATTACATTTACATATGCAGATATGTGCACGGGGTGTGCGGTGGTGTGCGTGCTAAGAAAGTGTTGCCCACCTAACGGCGTCATTAGTCACACAAGCAGCCGAGAGAGAGAGGCGAGTGAGAAATGGCACGCACACACACTCGCATAAATGTACTTCCTGAATTGGATAACTAAACGGAGATGTTTTAAATCGGCACAATATTACATTTCACACACAAACAACAAAATGCATTGTCCGTTGTTCTACCTTGAAGTTGTTGTCCTGCAGCCAACACTCACAGCAGCTGTTTTGAGTCCAAGGACAATTGCCTTGAAGGTGTCTTATTTGCTTATTTCGCTCTACAAAGCTAGCACAATTAAAATGTAAGGACAATTCTGGGGATTTACTCGGAATATATACTTTCTTCGTGCTTTTAAGAGAGAGTTTTCTTTGAAAATTAACTTTAAAGAAAAACCTATTTACAGGAATTTTCAATAAAGAAACAAATTAATTCTATGTTTTAATATTTCTTTCCCCATTTATTGTAACGATATTAAGGCTGTAAGGCTTTTCTAATCTTAAAAATATTTTAAAGGGTCTTTCAATAACATCTCAAAAATATTAAAAACTTTGATATATGCCATCTTTTAATATTAAAAAATATTAAATTTAATGTTGAAATGATTTATATTATCAAAAAATGTTATATCTTATTCGATAATGTTGTTCCGATATATTAAAGAGAACACCGATTTATTTTAACGTTAAAATATCGATTATTAAGGTACGTTTATATCAAATATTGATACAGTATCGGTAATTGATATTCTCGAACCCTTTTTTGTACTCTTTAAGCCTTGCAGCATTAATCTTCATAGATTATTCCAAAAAATGCCTCCCCTATATACAACAACCCTTAAACCCACTAAAGACTTTGGACAATATTATTGAAAGAAAAAACCCCAACGAGTGCCATTAACCTTCCCAGATAAAATCGTAGAATCGTTAAAAACCCACTGACCCTTTCATCGTTCCCTGCAATTTTTCAATTCAATACCATTTACATAAAGATTTATATTTATGAAAAAGGCTTTCTGAAAAAATTAAACAAAAAAGCAGATTGTGAAAGAAAATGGGGAAAACTGTGCAAAGCGACGGGTCTCTCGCCCGCCATATGTTGCATGTGTTCCGAGTAAAAATTGGAGAGAGGGAACTCACCTATCTTTAAAATTCCGAAAGCATATTTCTCTTTTTGGAGTGTTTCGGGGAATTTTCCCGGAAAAATTATGAAGAGAGACAGATTGGGGGGAAAATTGAAAGGTGGCAAGGTGGAAGCGATGACAATATGTTTCGCCCACGGGAAAGAGTTATTTTTTTTCGCCCCTTTTATATTTTCATATATATATATTTTTTTATTTTATTTTATTTTTTTCTTTCTTGCGCCACGCTGATAGATGGCAGCGATAAATGCATAATGTGCACGCACACACCGGAAATTTGTGGCTCGAAAAACCAAACCAAAACACGACACCAAAAAGCGACAACGACACCGAAACTGAAAACCAAAAATCGAGGTCCTTTTGTTGTGAAAATATCAATATGGATGGCACCAAAGGGGACGGGGGGGTTTTTATTTTTTTGGTTTGGTAAATTGAATGATGAACAGCAACAGCAGCGGATCCACAGATCCCAGCCATTGTTCGTCTGATAAGGTTGCCTGGCAACTATTACCTGGCGCCCAACTGAACTGTCAATCAATAGCATCCATCGTCGTCCCGTTCCCTGGTCCCTGTAACCGTGCTCATCATCGTCATACATCAGGGCGGGCGCTTGGGGGGACACTGTCTGTCAGTAATAATGCCAACTAATAGGCAGGAAGTGTTAGCCGCCGTCGCCGCCGCCGCTGCCGCCGCTGTCGCAGGAAGAAAGGATGCCGCTCAATTACCCCGACATAGTCATACGGTGAATGTTGTGTATTGGAGACCAATGTTAACTGTAAGACTGTGTCTCGGTGGTTGCCAGCCCAGCAACGAGTGGAGAGAGTGGAGAGTGGAGAAAGAACAGTGAAGAGTGGCAAGTGGAGAACCCAACCCAACCGGATATGGTTATGTGGAAGTGAAGACGGACGGACCGCAACAATAAGTTCGTCCAAGTGATAAGTCCCGATAGCAACTTCATGGGCTTACTCCGGTGTTGCCGCGAGAGCAACGAAGGGAAAAGTGTGCAAGAGGAAACTCAGGAAAACTCGGCGGGGAAAGCTTATCACAGAGCACGCGACAGGCTCGGTACTCCCAACTCTGGGAGCTCCAACTCGGATCCCCGAGATGTGGAATGTGAGATGTGAGCCGTGAGCCGTGAGACCTGAGACCTGAGCCAGACCTGACAGCTTGACAGGCGCCTGCTGAACACACTCACACATACACACACATCACAAACACACACTCCTTCGCACACACACCTCAAACTTTAAACAGCTTTTGTGTTGTGCCCAGAGCACCCTTGAAGTTCAAGGGTGTATCATGTGTGGGTAGAGAGGGAAGCACATTCCACTTTATTTATTATCTGTGTTAGTCTAGTGTAGACCCAATTATGATTTATACAATTTTAAGAACGTGTATTGCTTATTTGAATTATATTTAATCATTCATGTAGTTTATTTAAAAAACATGTAGTTTATTACAATCAACTGGCATTTATTTCAGTTATTGATTTCATTTTTGAACTGAATTTTTTCTTTATTCTCCTTTTTATTTTATTTTTGGTTTACACTTTTTATTTTGATATCAAACATCAATTGTCATGGTCATGTTGTTGTTATTTTTTTATTCCTGTTCTACATTTGTTTCAGTTTGTTGCTCAAAGTTCAATTTGAAATCAAATATCAATTGTGCATAGCTTTTTATTTATTTTATTTTAAGTCGTTGAATTTCGGCTGTTGCCGCTACATAAGTTTATTTTTAAATTGTTTTTTCAATCATTCGGCCATTGCCACAAGCCTTTTGATGGCTTTATTTTCCAATTGATATTATTTTGAACTCTATGTCAAAATGAAACTAACAAAAACATTTCAATTTTTGATGTTCCTTTAGGGAAAACTATTAGTTTTTTTGGGAAACAAATTAATACTTTAATGTATTTCCTTTTTTATTTTCTCTAAAAAGTATTGATTGTTGAAAATGTATTTATTTTTGATTGTATTTCCGTTTCATTTTTAAATTACACAGCAAGGTGTCTCCCCGTCGAGCACCTCTTCTGTTTTTAAAGTGAAGAGTTGACACTGAGCGGGGATTAATTAAGCCGAAGAAGATTCATTTTGCGGTCGACTCTCTCATATGGGGTGCACTTAATCCCTGCCCCCCACGGCAATCGTGCGCTGCTCCAAACCTGATAAGGTGCCAAATGTGGGCACTATCCATCGTAGCAGAGTCCGCCGCAAAGTGGGATTAACAAATGGTTGAGGGAGGAGCTGTCGGGGACTGAGACTGAGACTGGGGGCCACTGGCGAGTGCCGTTGTACTAATTAAAATTCGGCATTAATCCAGATGATTCAGCTGTCAACGCGCGGTGCCCGGGCTGTATCTGTGTCTGTGCCTCTGGTTTTTTGCCCACCGAAATGGATGCGGAAGCCATCCGTAGTCGCGCGCGCGCGTGTACGTGTGTAATTGACGTGTGGCCCGGAATATTAAGGAGAGGAAAATCCTGGAGCGCCGCTTCTGCCTACACTCGTCCGAAAAAGGGGCGGGAGTGGGCATGGTGAGGAACCTTATATAGTTCCATGCCTATACCCATTCTCGTCCTCGTTTCGGCCATGCTGTGTAATTATTAAAACCAACAAATAACGTTCGTGCGGTCTGGTGGCGGGATATTGGATGGACGAGACGGCACAGGACAGGAAGAGGGAACAGAGGATGCCCTGTCCATTGGTGGTTGGAGGTTAGTGGCTTAGCATAAAGCTGGAAAAATGACCAGCTACCCCGGGATGGACTGACTCCCGGCCAACAATGGACCTGACTCAGCAGCCGCAGTCGTTGGACACTTGGCTTGGAAAAAGCTGAAACCGAGGATTTTTACATTTAAATATATAAAAAAATGCTACATTTAAAGGAATATATTATAATTTCGAATATATATAGATTTAACTCTCCTACATTTTATATAAATCTTAGGTAACTTCTTAAACTAGAGATGTTACCTACACTTTCATGTCTAAATTAATACCTAATGCCCTTTTCTTGTTACCTTTCAATTTCAATTTTTCCTTTCAAGTTTTCACTTTTTAATTCCTTAACCCGTGAACTGCAATTAGCTGCAAGTCAATTCCATTCAGTTCTTAAAAACTTGCTTCAATATTTACTACTTACTCGTACCTTTGCTGTTAAGTTTCAGATTTAGTTGGCAAACTTTTGTTTCCTGTCAAAGATTATTGCCAACTTTATGGCGAACTTTTTCTTTTTTGCCACTTGAATTATTTAAAAGCTAGCTTTTGGGGCTCTCAAAGTTTATGGTGAGAGTGAAAGCAAAGGATTTTCTCCGAGTGTGTTGCCCGATGCTATTTTCCCTGTTCAGCTCCTGGAGAAGCACAACTCTGATGTGGCTGCTGCCTCAGCAGCAAACAAATGGAGCTCGGGGCTCAGGACTAAGGATTCAGGACTCAGATCCGAGCTGGGGCAGAGATGGGGTTATACTGATTGTTTAGGACAGGACCTCGGCAAACAAACGGGCATATCTGCATATAAGCCGAGGCTGTGCGATGCGAGGGAAACTCTGGCCACGGGGCAAAACTTTAACAAGCACTTAAGTATTAATCATGGAAATCAGAGGCAGATGCTCCCCCTTTTCACCTCCTCACAGACAGGGGAACGATGTGGTTAGTGTGTGTGTGGGTGTGTGAGTGTGGGCCAAATCTAAAGCTGGGACCAAAGCCAAAGTTTGCCACGTTGGCTATCAATGTCACAGAAACGGAGCGCCTAATGAGGCATTAAACTTAACTGCTCAACTTTGCGCCTGTCAAGCGCTTATTAAATTTACCGTTTTATTGGTCCAACAACTTGGTGTTAAATATGGAACTCCCGCCCCCCTGGCTCCTCCCTCCCTCTGTCAATTCGGTGGTCAGTGGGCGTGGCTTTGGGGGCGGCTACGACGACAACGACGATGGCGGGCTTTAAGTGAAATCAGATTACGTTGTTTATCGTTCACTTGGTAACCAGGCGTGTGTCCTTTTTGCTGCTTGGTCTTCCCGGAAAAATCTTCGTGGTGTCCTCCCGTACGGCCATCTGCCGCATTTAAATAGTTGCCAAGTTCAGCAAATTTTATTCGATGTAGTTAATTTCGTTTCTCTCTCGGCTCGAGGAAATTGTATTACCCATTTATTTAGTCAAATTCTGCTGCGGCTGCTGATGCCAGGGCCAGGGCGTGACTGTGTTCTATTTTTGGGGAAATGGAGGGAAGGATGCTGTTTCGAACTCGCATTAACGCGTAGTTGGAAGTTTTTGTGTGTAATTGGATTGCAAACTTCCACCGAAATGGCCAAATACAATAATAAATTGCAGACAGACAAGTTGGGAATAGGATTTTGCAGCAGGCCTACAGCACCGGCCACTAAAAGGGGTCACTCATTCGGACTAAGAAGCTCATCGTATTTGTATTTCCAGACCTGAGAATCTAAAACATTATGGTATTAGCATATTTCATGACTTTATTGGAGTTCAAGGGGAAAATTTTACAGATTTTCGAGATGTCCTTTGATGAATTATTGATGAAGGCACAGGGCTTGATTCGTAGAAAACGAAGTTGAGAGGCCTAACAAAACATTTAACTTTATGTTAAATTAGTAGAAAAAGTCATAGAAAACTTAAAGTTATTTGGAAGGAAAGGAAACCCCTTTAACTAAATTGATTAAAAATTTGTATTCCATATGAAATTTCTTTTAAATTAAATCTTTAACTCTGTAAACCTTTTTTATTTACTTTCTCATGTGTGGAACCTACTCTTTACTTACTTCTTTAAGGATATCCGCAATCCCTTTTTTTACTAAAAACAGACCGAATCCCATTGAATAGGTTTACCTTCTTCTTCTCCATTCGATACAGCTCCGAAAATTGAATGAAATCGGTTGCCATGTTTACTGCGGGATCAAAAGACCATCCTCAAGGATGCTCGACGTTGGTATTTCCATTTCCCAATCGCAAATCAAGGCGCACTAAATGTGATATCCTATCCTATACCCGAAAAATGATTCGACCCCCCGAATCCAACACGTCGAAAAATTATTGAATTGATGTTTCCCGATAAGCCCCCAAACTCGATTACCACCTGTCAATCCCCGAGAACTCCGGAGAGCTCAAACTGGCAACGCTCCCCCCCTGTTACCCCCTGTCCCCCCATCCTCAATCCGCCCAATCATTCTCATATTCCTGTTTACACAGCTAACTGAGTTGGGGGATTCCCCTCCAGCTCTGCTCTCGACGTTATGCCTCGAAAGTATTATGAAATATTTATGCACACGCCATTGCGGATATTCACTCAAAAGTGGTGAGTGCCGCCCCAGAGCGGAGTGGAGTGTGCGAGGAAAACTCTCGGAATAGTTGCAGCCCGATGGAGAAGCGGAAAATTGCAGAGAGCAATACGCTATGCTCTGCCTCCCAGCGAGAGCGAAATGAGAGCTGGCTGCTCAGTTTTGGCTCTGCGGTCGATGTCAGCAGCAATGTCTGTGGCGGAAATGAAACGTGCTGCTGCCTCTGTAAAAGTGTGTGTGCGGATCTAGGGGTGTAGGAGTGTAGGTGGGTAGGTGTGGGATGTAGCTGTGTGTGTGCTACGTGCCCGTGTTTGTGGCATTGAGTAATCATCAGCGTTGAAAATTGCGTTTTTTATGGGGCCAGTGGCTGTGGCTGCTGCTGCGGCCAGGGATTGGGGATGAAGCGGAGCCAGGGGCTTGCGGATGAACTCGATGGGGTAGTTCTCCAACGTGGGGGTTGTGTGTGGAAAAGGTGTTGGGCCATTGAGCCAAAGTGCTGGCGGTGCGTTAGCTGTACTTAGCTTATATGTAAATTGTACACTCGGATCTAGATTGCAAGCCATTAACTTTTTGGGGTTTTTTGAAAGTCTTAAATATATACCTTAAAATTATATCTTGAAAATATACCTTAAAAAATTATAACACTTTTTCTTTGAGTTCAATTTTGTAGATTTTTGCTTTTAAAATTTTACATTTATCTAGTTAATGAGTCTTTTTTAAAGATATATTCGTTATATATATATCATTACATTTAAAAGTTGTCTATTAGGAATAGTCTTCATGAAAAAAAGCCTAGGAACTAAAATATCAATCCAAACTTTCTTCCTTAAGTCATTTACTTCCAAAGATCTTTAGAACAGCTGTTGTGTTTCAGATATCGGAAAACTTATAAAAAAAAATTCCAATCGATAAGCCAAAAATATCGAAAATACTCCAATCGCTTTAATCAATGAACTGTTAGTGGTGAACCATGAAATTATGAAAGATGTTTTTAAATAAAGGTAAAGCACTTTAAAAATTCCTTTAAAAGTCAATGCTCTTTAAAACACAGTTGTTCTTTACTTGTAAAGTGGTGAAAATTTTGGAAAATTACCAACCAAAAGTCTAAAAATATCGAAATTAGCCATGTACTTAATCGACTTAAACGAAAAACTCCTTATTTTTGCTTCCTTGCTAAGAAAAGGATTTCAATATTTAAGGCAAAGGTTACTTATAAGGATATTATTCCTTAGAAAATCAATACCTTTAACCCCTGAACTCTGTTTATTTTAAAATATATCTTTTAATGCTCTTTCTTTTCGAAATAAAACAATCTAAAATTGTGATCTATCCTTCAAGTTAAATATAAAGGACTTTTACAGCCCTCTTATATGTAGGCAATCTTGATATTGTTTTGATCAGTGTAAATTTGTATATCCTGCATTTTGCGTCTGTATCCTGGCTGTGTGTGTGTGCGTGTGAGTGGCACAAGTGTCACGGCATGCCATCGCAGTAAAATCCTTTTTTATGGCCTAGCCCAATGCCTCGACATCAGCATCAGCTTCAGGACCCTGACTGGCTCACTCCTTCTTTCGCTGACATTCCTCCGCCAGGATATTGCTCGAGAGAAAGGGCAAGGGCAGGAAAAATTAATTTCGCAACATATTCAAAGTGTTATTAAACATAATTTATTAAAACCGAAATTGTATAAAGTCGGGCCATGCCGCCCATAAATTGTTGAGATTTTTGTCGTCGCTGGGTTATCCCTGGTTATCCATGGGGTCACGGGGTCATGTGCGTGCCCTCGTTTGTGGCTGTCGCCGCTTTTAACGGCTTTTCGGAAATGGGCGTTCCATTCTCCACACTCTAACAAGCCATGTGTTTTTTATCCACCTCGTTTGTGTGTGTGTGTGCGGGTTTTTTTTTGTGTCGTTTCCTTTGGCAGGAGCAACAAATGTCGCACAGTTAATGTTGTAAACAAGTTGTGCCCTGCGGTCGGCAGTCCTACGCTCGTTTTGGGGGGCTTATGATGTATGTGGCAGGCGTGGCAAATCGGAAATTTAATTTCCCGGCCAAAGGAGCCAGGCCACATTCTAGCCCCGATCCTGGTCCGAGCTCATAACGGCCAGCTTAATTGCTGGCCATAATTTAGGCTAACCCTAAACGTAAGCCTAGCATGTGTTTAAATCAAAATGATTTCCCTTTCAACACATTTTACTTCCGCTTAATGCAAAATCCTATTCGGAACGGGTTGACCATCTCTATTTTTATGATCAAATAAATAATGGGGGGATATATTTGTGGAATAAAATTTTATTTTTATAATTTCCAAAAAGCTCTTTATTTGGAATTTGAAAAGTAATTGGTGTTTTGTGTGTGTCTCTTGCAGGCTCTGCTCCATAGCCACGATGTGGTGGCCCGGGATGTCTACGGGGAGGAGGCTCTGCGCGTCACCCCGCCCCCCATGGTGCCGTACCTCAACGGGGACGAACTGGACAATGTCGAGGGCGGTGAGCTGCAGCATGTGACCCGGGTGCGACTGGTGCAGTTCCAAAAGAACACGGACGAGCCCATGGTAAGCTGCAGGCAGGGAAAAAGCTGCCCAACAAGCGGAGAGCCTAACCCCATCCTCTCTAATCTCCCCTTTTGCAGGGCATCACGCTGAAGATGACCGAGGACGGGCGCTGCATTGTGGCCAGGATTATGCACGGCGGTATGATTCACCGCCAGGCCACGCTGCACGTGGGCGACGAGATACGGGAGATCAACGGCCAGCCGGTGCAGCATCAGTCGGTTGGCCAATTGCAACGAATGCTGGTGAGGCCGCCAATCAATCTGGCTTCAATACCAATCCCCAAACCCAAACCCAATTCCTCCCCTGACTTTGTTCGCCTGCTAATTGAATGTGTCCTGCGTTAATCCCTTTTGTTGCAGCGCGAGGCACGCGGTTCTGTTACCTTCAAGATAGTTCCTTCGTACCGCAGCGCTCCGCCCCCCTGCGAGGTAAGTTTATCCAGTTTAACTTTGGTTACTTCGTAGGCTCATTGTGTGTATTTAGTATATGTGTATATAGCTTGGTTTAAGGCTGACTAATCACCCTACTTATCACACAGAAACTAATATACTAACCATGGCCTTGTCCTGCCCGTTTCATATGAGTTATGCAGTCCATTCAATTACTGTTCTGCTGGAATTAATGGCCACTAATTTGTTAGCCAAGCTAAGAGGCCAGAAGAGGCCTTCAAATATGTTGGATTTTTGGGTTTATTAGGAATTTTTATCAAGGAAACCGAGCTACGGTTAGACATTTGTAGATTTAACTCAGGAATATGCTGTAGAAATGTTGTTAAAACTGTTTTCTTACATAAGATACATTCTTCTCTGTTAAAAATTGTATAACGTAAGATAGCCTAATGACTAATTAACTTCTCTGACTTGCATAATCTTTCAAAATATATACATATATTATCCCTCACAAGGACAGCACTTAATCCCCTCAAAATTCGCATATAAATTGCCTCCCGAAAGCATTTTAACCTGAATACCTTTGGTATTATGTCATTAAGTTCAATGAATTGGAATGCGGACGCTTTGTTTATCAATTTGGCGAAATCAAAATATCAATGAGGATTAATTATAGGGCCATGAGAGGCACCTCCACCTCCCCCTCCTCCTGCACCGATTTACATATCGAAATCAAAACAATGTGGCGCCGAAAGCGGCTTTCAGTTCAGTCAGTCGAGTGCGTTGTGCACATATTATATTTGGTCGGAAAGAAATGGGCTTGTTGTTCGCAGACATGTAATATTTATGGGGCCAGGCTCATGTGCATCTGGGGGATGAGGCATCCTGCAGTTGTAGCTATAATCCATTATGCAATTATTTCGCAGTGCATTAACATAACTCCACACTCTCTCTCAATCTGTTCCTTCCTTCCTGTTACGTCCGTTCTCTCTTACCCCCACTCATGCCACCATGCAGCTTTTCAGGATCAGACCCGCTCCGGTGCTTGTAAGTATATCCCCCTAACAATAGACACGTAACAACCACGCACACACACCGTACACCGTACACCACACACTCGCTCGAGATTACTTTTACTCGAACTCACCCAACAAGAGGCAGTAGATGTGCATATTCATTAACCAACCGTCAGACCAGTCAAAAGGCACAGCTCATAGCTCACAGCCCGCACAGAAGCCGTAAATTTGTCTAATTTATGTTCATCAGTTAGCGGCAGGAGCGATGTGGCAAGCACAGGATGCGTACAGGCTACAATTATGAGCCAAAGTTTGCAACACATGGCCAAATTCTAATTTACACAAAAAGCTGAAACCGCAACAAACGTTTCCAGAATTAATATTTTCACTTTATATTTGAGCATTTTTTGTTTTTGACAAACAAAAAGAGAAGTAAAACGGATTAGTTGTAGTCTCTTAATTTGTCAAAAAGTTGTAATTTAATAAACAAATTTCTAATTTCGCAATGCCAATGCAGGTTTACAAAACTGTGTTTGTGGTAAAAGTGGTTAGAAAAGTTTAATTAAATGTTACTGAAAGTGCTTACAAAGTCTGGAATATAGCAACATAGCAGTGGTTATAATTGAATTTATTCAATTTGATACAGAAAATGAAATATATATTTAAATTAATTATATATAAACTGAAGATTACTATACAGTTTAACATTTAAAAATAGAAAAATAATTGCTTCTGATTTTATTCTTTCTCATAAAAAGCTCTAAGCAAGAGCGATTTCCCTTTAAAAATCTTTTAAATACTCAAAACTAATTCCAATTTCAATTAAACTGCTTCAAAGCCTCTTTAGTAGTGTACAAATCTTTCAGGGTATCTAATATTTAGCCTCATCTGCTTGCCACAGTTGCCAGTTGTAACTGAATTTGTTGTTTTCCGTATCTGCTTTTGACATGCAAATGAATTTCGCATATAATTCGGTAAGCCGAAACCCATTTTGCTGAGGCAGCCGCCACTCAGTTGCAGTCTCAGCAGAAAGCAGCGCAGAAATATAACACAGAGAAGAGATAGTAAATGAAAGGGGAGAAGGAAAACCAAATCATCGACAGACAAGCAAAACTATTTGCAGATTTCAACTGAGTTTCTACTTTATTTCTACCCTTCTTTTCCCGCAGATTTTCGTGCGCGCACAATTCGATTATAATCCGCTGGATGATGAGCTTATACCCTGCGCCCAGGCGGGCATATCGTTCCAAGTGGGCGACATACTGCAGGTAAGCAGCGAGTAACCGATTGCGATGGGAATCGTGTCACTAATTATACTTCTTTTCCCGCAGATAATTAGCAAGGATGACCATCACTGGTGGCAGGCGCGACTGGACACGGTGGGCGGTTCGGCGGGACTGATACCGTCGCCGGAGCTGCAGGAGTGGCGGATTGCCTGCCAGACGGTCGACAAGACCAAGCAGGAGCAGGGTGAGTACCGGGGTAGAGACATTGGCCGGCGTCTCGAAAACCTATCCGTGTTCTCTATGTGTAATTGGATGCTCGATATAATCAAACCAATCGTATGCTATATGAATAATTGTACTTATATTGGACGTGTATGACGAACTCGTAGTTACTCGAAAGAAAATCAGGGAAAGCGCGCCCTCTCTATCTGCTCTCTCTCTCCACGTCTCTTTAATCCACACAACACCCAATGACACCCACATCTGTACACTGAACACCCAGAGAGTTGCATGCCCCAAAAAAAGTAGTCAAAGGAATACCCTTTCAAATTAACCCAACAAAAGAAAGGAAAAAAAAAAAGAAAAAGCCACCAAAACGCTGCCAAATTTCAAGTTGAGCAAACCAAGACCCCCCTCGCACACCTGTACAAAAACTCTTATTCTTAGTTGCTAACCATGATTCTCGCATCTCGAAAACCAATAACCAATAACCGAAACCAAGAAATCGCTATAAACTGTGTATGTATGATAATATATATAATGCAGGAGAACCGGGTGCTGGATGTTCCGCTCACGCAGATGGGTGTGATGGATCAGCAGGTAGTTACCATATATCCAAAAAAAAACCCCACCAACCACCACACACCACACCACAAACTCCAAACGAATCTCCGCAAGGAGAGCCGCCAAGACTCGTCTTTTAACGTTTCTTCTTGAGTTCCATGTTATGCCACAAACAATGCCACACCTACAACAACAACAACCCGTACTAAACAGCAGAATTTCTATCGATAGCATAAAGTTGTATAAAGAATTCAGCCCCGTATCCCATAGCCCGTATCCATATCCGTACCCTGACACCCACCCAAGTTCCAAAGTTGTAGCTTTCGTAGACGGCACCACCAATGAACCACCACTCAGCCACAAGGAAACGCGTAGAACCACCTCTCATGATCACGTTCGCCATCCGCCACGAAGCCGTAGATGCACCTGAGACATCGTTGTACCAGAGACAACATAATTTTACGATGTGTAACGCCAGAAAAATTTTGAAGCAAACTAAAACCTTTTATAAAATTGTATTCAAAAGGAGAAAGAACATTATCTCTTTATATTTAAATATGTGGACGTTATACATCTTATTATTATATTTTCTCAAGTTGTACTTTATATATTCTCCCCAGTAATGAACCCCGCTTATATACCCCGAAATCCAACTCTTTGAGAGACTTAGTTAGCTTCCAGAAAACAACATACACAGATACACACACCGTTTACACCATTGCACGTTAGGCTGGCTTAAAAAACACACCGCATATTCAATTAAATGAAGGCCTAGGACAGGCAGGAATCCGGAGACCGAAAGAACCAAAAGGAAATTGATTTATTCAGGACCATTGTTGTATCAATCATCTAAAAGGATTTATCATAAACTCATCCAATAAGCAGAATCGTGCTTGCTTTGTGCTCGATTTTATCTCTAATGCCTGTTCTAAAGCATGTTTGTGTCTGCTCTATAAGCATGCGGCTCTTAACCTACTCAGCTCTACTACATATCTATGCGCCTCCCCAAATGAAACAATTTAATAATATTTGGTTTCCATTATAACCAACAGTTAACTGCTCCATCTTCGGGCGCAAGAAGAAGCAATGCCGGGACAAATACCTGGCCAAGCACAACGCCATCTTCGACACGCTCGATGTGGTCACGTACGAGGAGGTTGTCAAGGTGCCAGGTGGGTTCACAAGCCGACCAGGACGTGGAGCTTGTTTATGTTTACGATTCCTTTGTGTGCTCTCTATTTTTTGCAGTTGGTGATCCGAACTTCCAGAGGAAGACATTGGTGCTATTGGGTGCTCACGGGGTGGGCAGGCGGCACATCAAGAACACCTTGATATCAAAGTATCCCGACAAGTACGCCTATCCCATTCCCCGTAAGTTTCAAAAACAAAAAAGAGACCAGTGTCTGCATAAGGATGCTTTGATAAGAATGTCGCAAAATCATCGCTCAATTACTTGAACTAATGATGCATAAAACGTTATATCCATTTTGTTTTCCATAAAATTTGAATCACCATAAATTTCTGGCAAAATATGAGAATAAGCCATTATTTTCTCTTAGCAGATACATTTAACTTTAACGCGGTGCACTTTATATAGTCATCTTAACTATATAAAGCTTTAAATTGATTTATCAACCTTTGACATTAAAATAGAGCTCTTACGAGACGAGAATTTATGGCTAAACTTGTTTCTTTAAGTGTCTTAAGAATGTAAAAGTCCTTGACATTTTTAACAATATAAATAAAATGAATTGTAGATGCAACGCATTGTATTAAAACGACTTCTAAACTTTTATATAATATAAATCCTTATCCTATAAATTTTTATTAAGAAGTTAATTTATAAAATATATCTATATGAGTAACGCAATTAACATCATGTCTACATATCGTAAACTTTAATGTGAAAATAATGAATATAATATCGAAAATGTCCTTGATGCATCTCCAGATACAACGAGACCTGCCAAACCCGAGGAGGAGAACGGACGCAGCTATTACTTTGTCTCGCACGACGAAATGATGGCGGACATCGGTGCGAATGAGTACTTGGAATATGGTAAGCCAATCTTCGAAATATCTTCCAGTTTAAATGCTAATCCCAAACCTCTTTTAATTCTTACAGGCACTCATGAGGATGCGATGTACGGCACCAAGTTGGACACCATTCGGCGCATACACACTGAGGGGAAGATGGCCATATTGGATGTGGAGCCGCAGGCGCTAAAGATACTCCGCACCGCCGAGTTCACGCCCTATGTCGTCTTTATAGCGGCGCCCTCGTTGCAGAATATTGCAGATGTAAGGGATTGCTACTATATGACACAGTCGAACCCATTCTAATTGGTTTTTTTTAACCATTTAACAGTACGATGGCAGCCTTGAGCGGCTGGCCAAGGAGTCGGAGATGCTGCGCCAGCTGTACGGGCACTTCTTCGACCTGACGATTGTGAACAACGACATCAGCGAGACGATTGCCACGCTGGAGACGGCCATCGAGCGGGTGCACACCACCCCGCAGTGGGTGCCCGTGTCCTGGCTCTACTGACAAGACAGTGAGCTGGAATGCCCCGACTGCCTCGAGGGCTGTGACTGCGAGTGGGATGCCTATACGCAGGCCTCCAACGTGGCGCTCTATTGAAGCGGAAGCGGAAGCAAGCAACACATCACCAACCACAACACACCACACACACCATTAAAGTATTACCAAGGCACAAACAGCAGCAACAGAAGCAACAGTAAAAGCAACCACTACGAGAGGACTGGAGGATTGGAAGGTCGCAAGATCGCAAGATCACAAGATCGGATTAAGCATAGAAGGCGCCAGGCGCCGAGCTATATAATTTAAGTGTAAAAGGGTATTATGGGAACTGCGGTCGCAAAGAAGTGTTAATTGTCAAACAACCAATTGTATTGCCTCCATTTCGTGTGTTTTAGCCCTACGTTTATTGGTATTATTTGAACGTATTTTTGTGTTTTAAGCCATTCCATGTTCAGTTTTGTTATTCTTTAAGTATTACCATTGTTTTGTTGTATTGTATTTGTTTTTATCCAGCATTTAGTCAGAGAGAACAGCATTAAACGCTTATGTAAATCTTGCACTTGTTAGTGTCTAAGTTAACTGGAGCCCAGGCACTCCGAATTATTTCCACTCAGCGATTATTTCCGGCAAGAGTCTGGTGAGCAGGAGGCGGGGGTGTTGAACGAGTTAGTAAATTATAGAGAAAACTACGTAATTAAATATAATTAAACATAGACACAAGGAGACATACAACCAGAACACGGAGAGCAGAACGTATAAGCGAATTATGATGTGAGCAATTTCAAGTGTTTCAAGCCAAGTAAGAACTAATTAATTACACACGGAGGAAGATCGAGTAATGACAGTGGTAAGGTCGCAAAGTGCACGTTTTAAATGCAATAAACATAACGAAAAGGAAAAAGAAAAACAGAAAAAACAGCAAATGCAAATGCAAACCAAAAAAAGTAAAGAAAATAATTCCAATCGCAACACATACACCACACACACACACACTCGAAGGAAAAAAAGGAAAAACCATATATAATAATAACAAAATACCAAATTGTTGACCTTTAATTGAATTCAATGGGAAATGAGTAAACCACACACAACCAAAAAATGCAATCAAACATAATAAAAGTAAGAAAGAAGTAAAGAAAAAACCAATAATAATAATTGCAGCAGCGTTTAATTCAAGCAAAAGCAAAGTAAACAAATGGAAAAACATAGAGTGAGCACAAAAACAAAAAAATCAACACACATACTAACTGCAATTACGAATTAAAATAATTAGCAAAGGGAACGGACAGCAAGAGGAGATGGCAGGTCAACGCGAACAAAGCAAAAAAAACCACGTATAAATATATAAACAAAAGCGATGAGAACAAAAGAAGAAAGTAGGAAAATGAGAAAATATGTATACACACATATATATATTTTTCGAACAACTCAAACTCAGGTTGGATACATTGAAAATCAGTCAGTTCAATAAGATTAATATAGCGGAGCGCTTCCTTTTAACCCACAGCCAAACCAAAACACTTAAAATATAAAGAGAAAATGAAAACGAGAACCTAAACTAACGAAAGAGAGAGACCCAAACCGAATCGAACGAGATCCTTGAGTCGCTTTTGAATTGATTTCAATTGAATCGTACACCCACACAGGCCCAGTAACCACCCAAGAGCAGCAGCTTCAAATTTTCGAGATACTTTACAATGACTGTCTTAGCAATCAAGCAACTAGATCAAGGATCCAGCGCTCAGCAATTTCGCTTTTTCCCCCCACTCTGTAGAGATACCCTTTTCACACCTTAGCTTCCCTGATTTAGAGCTTTTGAGAGCTAGAAAGAAGCCCCTAGCTAAAGGGACTTTCTCGAATCGAATAGAGATCGCACTTGATATCGAACTTAGCATTAAAAAACACTCACTTAATACAAATTTGTAAACACGTGCCACGGTTCTCCAGCAGTCTCAAAGCCCAACCACAACCCACTTGAATTTCCCAGCCGCACCCAAACCCACAAACCCACAAGAGAAGAACACACTCACTCGTATATCCAGAACAATTCTATGGTTTCAAAATGGTTGAACAATTTTGCATAGAGTATTATCGTTAGGCGCTGGGCTATAACTTTTTGGTTCTGAGCAGGACAGGACAGCAGGCAATGCAAATCATAGAAGAGTATCCCAGAGACAACCGAACCTACCCGAGAATACTGAAGAACTAACTACCTACCCACAACCACAAACCAAACAGCCGAGTGGCCAAATTAACTAAGTATTATACCTTAAAGCGAAGCGGGAGGATAACCTTATAAGGGACAACCTGGAGACGAGACGGATGTATGTACATTTTGAGGCTCCGCCAAACACCAAAAGTGAGGAAGATGAAATGATTAGGAGAGAATGCTCAAATCAAAATCTAATATTTTACGGTATTAACAATGATTAGGAACGATTGAAGGGACAGGATATTATAGGATTGAATGTGTAGAATTGGAACGGGAAACCGAACCGAAGGGCATCCCGAGAATGAGCTAGGATTTCAAAGGATTCGTTTCGTTTCGTTTTCGTATTTTTAATTGATCCTTTTTTCTTAGCCGATGCGAGCAAATTGTAGCTGTACTCTAAGAACAATTTCACACTAAGATTAAGTAAAAATTTATTGTTGATATTACATAAAAAGGAAAAGAAAAAGAAATGAAATGAAAAGAGACGAGCACACACGCATGAATTAGAATTTTTCTCTAATTTCATAAGTTAATGATGAAAATGGTACTGTCGATGATCGTGAAGATGAGTTGAAAGATGCTTATGATCTCCAAAATGTCAATATGTGTAGATTGACGCGATTTGAGCTAATTGAGTGAATTGTTATTAAAATAATAAATGAAATGAATGGATCGATCGATCGAGGGTCTAGACCCGGATCAATCGATTGGGGCGCAGCGCAGATGGCCGCTGAGAGTTAGTAAATATCATTTAAAGTAAATGATAAAAATGTCAGTATATATACATAGTTTAAACATGGGATTAAAAATAATAATAAATTAAAGCGGAAACAACAAAAACCGAATGAGAAGCAGACGAAGATGAAGACGAAGAAGAAGAACGGGAATGCGAATTAAATAAAAACGAGTAAACACTGAAATACCGAATTTTAAATACATAAGTTTTGAATCATGATACAAGCAGCAAAGAAAGCAAAGCAAAACCCCACACAGAAACCGAAACAAAATTAATAAAAAGAACTTCTATATATAAAAACACAACAAAAAAAAATAATAAAAAACAAGAGAAAGAAATATACGAGAGATACAATTTCAACTTGAGCTTTTGCAATGATTTTCGGAAGTCCCCCCACACGTCCGCTCGACTCAAAATCAGAACCTTTCGGAGTTCTTAGAAAGCCAGCGGCGATTCTTTCGAAGAAATGCTCGATGGACAGTCGGCTGGGGCGTCAAGGCAACGTGACAAGCGGATGCCCTGCAGCCATGGCTACCCACCGACGAGATACAGATACATTTGTCGTATCCGAAAGCTTCTAATTGAAACATTATACACGAACTTCAAGCGCTCAAAGCTTGACCCAAATTTGTTTGCATGTTTTCAAGGTAATGCGAATTTGATACTTTCGTTTTTTTTTTCTCTGTTTTTGTCCAACTTTTTGTGTTATTATTTCTCTTTGGCTCTAGACTCTTGTCCCAAAAGTTTTTGATTACAAAACACTGCCTGCTTGGTTCTATTGAAGTCTTGCGCAAGCCTCCTGGCCGGCCGGGCCAACTGCAATCATTTCAAGCTGCTCCAAGCCCTTTCCCCCGCCGACAAGTTGGAAGTGGCAGCGACGCTGCGACGTGCCGGGAAATATTAATAAGCGGAAAAGCTGTCCCCCAGCGGCAGCAGATGTCAGCATAGATATTTGTGCCAGGCCATTAGCATTAGCATTAACCATAACCATCACCATCACCGTTGGATCGGAGGAGTAGAACTCGTGCTGGCCGCCGCCAGACAGTCATTGAACTGCAACTGCCGGTGGCTGCTTTCGCTGCAACATTTACACGGCAAAGAATTATGAATACCCTTGAAAGAAAATTGCCTATATTTCTGCACTATATTTAAATTTTCAGGTTGTCCTTAAGTATCATTTACTATTATTATTTAGATCATGATTACCTTTAAATTTTTTTTGGCTTTACAAATTTTTAAAGAAAACGTATTAAAAACTTAAAAATTAATTTGAAATGTTTACAACATTTTGTAAATCAATTTCATCATTATTTACCTATTTCTTAATATTCTTATTTATGTAAAAAATTTTTGATAATTTTTAAACAATTCTTTTTACATTATTTCATATTTAATCTGTAGTCGCTCCTAATATAACTAGAGCCTCCTAACTTGACTTATTTTATGTTGCTTTGCATAATTTACCTTTCTATTCTGCGGCAGCAGAGGCAAGCTCATTTGAATCTAATAACTTCCCACAGAAATGATCTACAAAACTTGTTTTAATTTTGTTTGCGTGTACTCGACTTACTCTGGCAACATGTTGCTGGAATGGTGCAGCATATATCGCAGTTGCCGCTGCACTATGGGCCAAGCAAACACATTTTTCGAGAAAAAATATTATTTTCAGAATCTTTAAAATTAGTTGGGGATGTTAACTAAAAATTTTATAGTCAATTGACATTAAAGAAATCCTTGTTTAAAAGAATCTAATTTGGAAACAGCAAATTTTTCGGGTTTAAAATTAACTTGATGTTATATTTAATTTTATAAATTAATGTATTAAGTTTAATTTTCTTTCTTTCACTTTAGAGTTCTTCCTTTAAAATTTTAAATTTTTGGTTTTAACTCAACATTTTTAAAAGACAGGAAGTTTTCTGGATAGCAGAAATCCCCAAAAATACTAAGGAGAGGGTTAATATCCTCGAGTCTATACTAAACTCTTGTATATTATGGTGATATTTGAGAAA
The DNA here is from genome assembly GCA_008042575.1 of Drosophila watanabei. NCBI lineage: Eukaryota > Metazoa > Arthropoda > Insecta > Diptera > Drosophilidae > Drosophila > Drosophila watanabei. The sequence goes on from VNJS01014870.1 coordinate 122,491, forward strand.
ACATAATTTTTCCTGTTGGCTTGTAAATAGAAAAATGTGATAAAGAATTAAAACGTTTAAAGTAGGTAAGGTATGGTAAAGGTAAGGTAAAAGGTAAGGTAAGGTAACCTTAATTTTAGTAAAGTTGTATTATTTTTATGTTTTCTTTTAGACAATTATAATCACAAATTTTATACATCACAAAAACAAAACAAAAGCATAGAAAAAAATAACAGGATAAATATCTTATTTTTTTATAAACAACCTAAAAGTAAAGCTTTTCTTTTAATTTGTTATTTAATTCCACAAAATGTGGTAATTGTCCCCATAGTGCGCTGCCCGCTGCTGATCGTTGGCTGGTTCTCTCCGGCGATCGAGTTTTGGTAGCCAGTTGTCAGTTTGGTTTTGAATCTGCGCTCTGGAAGTTGTGCTGCTCGCGTTTGGAGTGTAAGTGTTGAGCTGCCTCCGAGCCGCACTCGGACTCGGATTCGGATTCGGATTCGGATTCCGGCTTTTTAATTGCAATTGAAGGCACGTCGCGAGAGTGTCTGTGCCTGTGCCTGTGACTGGGTACTTGACTCGACTGTCGCTCTGTCTTGTCTGTCTGTCTGTCAGTGCTCTGTGTGTTGTTGCCGAAACCCGCGCGAATGTAATTCGATATCTCCGTCTGGCCCGATCTATTGATAGAGCCGCTGCTTATCACTCGAGGGCGCCAAGCGTAGAATCCCGACCCCTGACCCACAAAAAAACCGTAAAGACTCGCGACTTAACGATGTGCCGCTCAAGCAATAAGCTGTGAGCACAAGCCCGCCTTGTGCAATGGCCCCCGGGTATCAGAGCGATAAGGCTAACCAGTGGCAAACCACTCTAGAGTTCGGATTAGTCTCCGCCTCGCCTCCGTCTCACGCCTCCTGGGCAGAGCTTCTTCAGCTCAAGAGCCGCTTCTGGCCGCTGGTTACGTCAATTCCGATCCGCGTTTCGTGTTCTCGGTCAGGTAAATAACCAAAGAAACAAAATAAAAATAGCAGCAGCAGCAGCAGCAGCAGCAGCGGCACCTCAGCGTCAGCGTCAGTCGGTCGACTCAAGACAACTTTTGTTTAACACCGCTCAAGGAAACAACGCACACGGAGCAAGCATAAAATTAAGCGCGATATAAACTGCAGACCTTATGCCCCGAGTCGGTGCCGGTGCCCTTCGTCCGGCTTCACTCCAGGCCCAGACCACAAAAGAGCACATAAAATGCGCATAAAGAATCTCCAATTGACTGAGCTTCGTCGCAGTGAAATACAGGCAGAAAAATGTGACATGAAATGTGGATTTTGAACATTATCAAACATTTTCGTTATCTTCAAAAGTGATCAAAAAAGTTTAAAAATGACAAAAGTTATAAATAAGAAGAAACTTAACTAAATCATAAATGGATTACACAATTACCCAGTAAAAGAAGAAGTAGTTTGATGTCTTAGATTGATACTAAGGATTGAGGTTATTTTTGAGATGATCATAATATTATAATATCTGTTTTCCTAACATTCATATATTCGAAAAAATGGTTAAATAACTATCATATCATCATAAATATACAACCAACAATTAATTTAAAAAATATTAAACAACAGTTTTACAAAGATCAGAACGGCAAACAATTTTTATAAAATATCTTTCAATTATATTTCATGGTTTTATTATTTTAAATACAAAACGAAACATTCTATATTTTACAAAGCGTATAACTTCAAATAGTTTTCATTAAGTAAATAGATAAAAAGAAGGACAATTCTATAAAGATGCACGATTTTAAGTGGAAAAACAATCACCTGAAAAATTTTCTTATAAATTGAATTAAAAATAAACCTTAAAATATATATAAAGGTATACAAAAATTAATAGAGAGATACTCATAAAGATACTGAATAAGAACCATTAGGCACATTTTTTCGCAGTGCATTGGGAGTCACAGTTGAACGAGTTGATTTTAGTTGCCTTTGCTTCAGAGTCCGAGTGCGCGCATTGAATTTTTGATTCAATTCGTCTTCTTCATCTCGAACTCCGGTTCGCGGCTTCGCGGCTTTATTTTGGGTCTTTTGCACAAGGTTATATGCGCTCCGCTATTGTAAATACCCCCCGCCACCGAAACCTAACTATCATTATGTCATATAACTTATGCCATTCAAGTGGGACGCGTGGATTTCTGCGCTCAAACTCGAGTTTCGGCTGCTTCGACGTTTCTATGTGGTTTTTTTTTTTCACAGAGCCATAAGCTCATTGGGGGTATTAAGTATAGAATTTGTCAAACCCCCGAGCAGCAGCAGCACTGGAGGTTTCAACCTTCGCGATCGCACTTACCCCGCAGAACCCATAAAGTTAAAAAACAATCTCACAAGTTCATCGTTTGGGGCCAAGCTTGGTGTGATAATCGCGCTGCGCTGACCACTGATAATGGTGTTTGGCGAATATTTATTTATATACATACTTTTATAAACTGTACAATCAAGCGAGCATTTCCTGGAAGCACGTCGGTGGTACTTATTATTAGACACATAATCTCGTGAGGCACCACAGATTTTTCTCTTTGTTCCATTTCCATTCAGGGGTAATACCATTACGGACAATTTTCCCGTCATTCTTCCTGATGTTTTCATGTGTTTTTTGTTGTATCTTTTTTTGGGCAAGCTAAGCGTCGCCTAGATTTTATGGTTCACGTAAATTGTTAACAATTTGAGTGTCATCATGGCTGTTTTTCGACGGCTACCGTTTGCGCTTGACTGCCCGCGACAGGTGTGACTCACTAACGCGGCTAACACCCGGCTAACCTCTGTGCTTTTTGGACCGTCAAACACGTCGGCGTGCTGCTGATAACGGCTGGCATTAAAAACGCTTAGAATGGGGCGCTTTGGGCCAATTTCTGGTACTCCACTGCGGCTGCTTCCTCGCCGGCCATAATCTGGCTTAATCTTTTGGCCAGCTAACGGACAACCGGTCTTCCGAGGCGAGTGGGCCAACAAGAAAAAACGGTTACGAGGCATGCAAAATGTTTTTAGGAAATAATTTGCAAGTCAAACCGACGGCGATATGTTTCGCTGCCGCCGAACCAATTTTGATGGCTTTACTTTGTGGCTATATATTTTTTAATGGCCAGTGCCCGAGCTGGAGTTGGAGACGGAGACGGAGACGTAGCCGGAGGCTAATTGCAGCCACTTAAGGTGACTCCGATCGGAGCAGAGCCACGGCTCATCGCTGACAGGTGGCCTCTACGCAGCTCCACTCCACTCTGCACTGGTCTACTCCACGGAACTCGGAGCTGAACCAAGCTCAGGCGGTTCAAGTTCAGCGCTACGGAAGGTTCACGGTCAATTAGAGACCGCATTTATTATCGCCTCGCTTATATGTAAAGTCGTGTGGAAAAGCAAACACGATGGCCATGCAATTATGGCCAGTTATCTTATGTAGTTAAGCCTCTGTTTATGCAACTATTTTGTATACAGTTTAATAATAATAAAACACCTAGAAAGAATGAAAGAATGCACTTTTTTGAGATCAAGAAAACACATAACTAGTTTGTCACCGATTTCTACGTAATACTATAATGGAGAACCACTTAGCCAGTCTAGTGACTGAGAATACATTTACTTTAAAGTTTAAACATCTGTTTCACATTTTTGTTTACTTCATTTAAGGAATTTCTCAGAGACCTTTAAAATTTTGATGTGCAAATAAAATTTAATGGAATACGTACCTTATAAATTTTATAATCACATATCAATGTTAAAGGTTTATTTAATTGAATAATTAAATTCTAAGTTAGGAAAAATTATAGAAAACTTCTCCTTAACTTCCTGTTTTACCATTTACAGTACTTACCTTGCATGCTGAGCGATGAGCCTGCGGAAGAGCCTTTTTTGGCTGCTGACGCTGGCGCTCCTGGTGGTCGGAGGAGGTCGCGAGTCCCAGCTGCGGATTGGCAAGGCCATCAATATATTCCTGCGCTATGGATACCTAAGCATATCGATGCGGGTAATACCTCTAAATGACAATGTTGAATCAGAGCGATGGGTCTTCAAGGAGCCCACCAGGAACATTTACAGGGTAAGTTGCCCCCCGCCTGCCTTTATTAGTAATAAAAATCTCAGAGTATTTGTTTTGGATTGTCATCACTTAATCATTACGTATTCCCACATTCAAAGTATGCATTAAGACGAGCTCAAGCTCTCTGCCTGGAACAATACTTGAAGCTATTATTTAACACACAAACACATTTGGATTATAGCATCACATTCCTCGATGAACCCCTATTAACCTTTGTATAAGGTTAAAGCATTTTTTAAAACGTGTAATTTGTGATGTGATTCCCGCACAAAAGCGAGATCTTTTTGTTGTACATTATATTATTTTTTATTGCGTTTTCAGGCAGCATTTGTTTAATATTTATTTATTTATAATTGGGGTATTATGGTAAAACCAAGTACCATTTGTAAATTAGTTTAAATTACATTTTAAAGCTTTACCTACCAAGTTTAATTGAAGGTACAAAAAAAAAAACACTTATAAAAGCATTGGGTTTTATTTAAAACAAAAAAGGGAAGTTTTTTGAAGCCGAAGTTTGTACACTCTTGCTGTTTGCAATTGGAGCAAAGGACCTAAAATGGACTTTATCATAAATTATAATCATAAATTTTTATTAGATTAACAAAAAATTGTTTTCTTTAAAGCAAATATAACAAGTATTTTAAAAGTTATTATAAATAAATAATAAATATTTTGTTTCCCTCCTACAGAACCTGAGTGGCCTGGCGGAGAGTCACGAGGACACCACACCGGGCATCTTCCACGGCGATTTCCACATGGAGTTCTGCGAGAACCGACGGCAGTTGTTCCAGGCCTACTTCCGGGACTTCTCCATCGAGCGGATGGACAAGCCCTGGGAGGCGTTCACGGGTGGCTGGTTTCCAGACAATGCGGCCAAGAAGCTGGGTATCAACACCTCCTTCATCCAGGGGGACTACTCGTACGTCCTGGTGCGCGTGGTGCGGTTCCGGGAGACGGGTCGCCTGAATGCCGAGATCCCGGTGCACCAGCAACTGGAGCCGGATGTGAGGGCGCGAATGGAGCAGCTGGAGATTGGAAACATCACCTCTGCCGTGCGTTTCATGGACGCGGTGGGCACTCACTACGTCAACTCCTATACGACGGGGAATTCGCTCTACCAGGTGTTCGTGTACAGCAGGAAGAACTACCGCATGATCAAGGATCGGATCAAGAGCAAGGGCCTGAACGGGCTGTCCAAGCTGGATCTGTACAACTACTTTGCGCCCTGGTTCGCCGAGCATCTCGGCCAGATTCGGTCGGCCAGTGCCAATGCCACCGTGGAGCGCTGGGCGAAAAGGAAGCTGCAGTACGAGTACTACGTGGTCAAGTATGTGACCCTGCTGAAGCTGCATGGGAACAGCACGCTGCTCCGGTCACTGGACTCGCTGCTGGGCAACGATGCCATCCTCCAGCTCGACCTCAAGTCGCTGAATCCCGTCTTCCGGGAGCAGCCCGAGAAGGAGAGCTGGTTCCACGAGGTCCTGGACAACAATATGAAGCTCTGGGAGCTCAACATGCCGCAGAGTCATCCCAGCCGGTAGTCGCACAGGAAAATACTCATATCTACGATGGTTTTAAAGTCAAAAGGAACTTATTTTTTATCTTCTGATGAGTCGTAGTTTTTCCGTGCGACATATCCGGCCGCCAAGGATCAAAAGTTCCTAGATGCGTAGTTGTAGTTAGGTCCTCTAGCGCGTAGTTACTGTTCTGCCTGTGATAGTTTTAGGTAGTTTAATTGAATCCAGATATAGAGCAACAGCACATCTGACTTTCATTTTAGCCAACTAGCCCGTAAGATCGCCTTATTGCTGTACTAGTTTTCATACGCTAATTATACTGATCAAAGTCGAAAGTGTGTGTTTTAATTTATTACCTGCTTGGTTATATATAATCTTATCTGATTGAGCTCGCATTTCAACTTCCCATCCAATAAATAATTCATTTTCGAATTTGAATAAAATACTGCGCGGGAGACCGGAAAATACTGACTCATCGCTCCAACTGGTTCTTTAAATGCCGCCCCGCTGTTTTTATGAGTAAATTTCATTTAAAATGCAATGTAACTTTGATTATTATAAAATTGATAATTTGATAATTGATAATTTTCTTAAAAATTTTTTTTTCTTCATAAATTTCTTGATGATTTTACTATAGAATCACTTTAGCTCTTTATAAATGGTCTGCGAGCGATTTAATCAAAGTCTTAACATGGAAAAAATTGCGTTTTCCTTATGTATAAATTATATTTATTACCAAAATATACCATTTAAATTTGAATACTAAACTGGTTCACATCTCCAACTAGTTCCAATTGTTACCTTTACGTCAAAAACGTTACGTTTTGTACACTACGTTTTCGATGATGTTCTTGTTCGCTTAAGTGTGACCAGTACTGTAAAAATTGAACGAATTTTATGCGTATATCATCAGAAAAAGCTGGGCACACTATCAATTAAACGTGACAAAAAATTAAAAACACAAGTGTTTATTTTCAAAACTTGTGTTAAAATGGAAACCTTTAACAATTGCGCTGGCTTTTGTCCATCCTGTGGTTCAATTTTGCCACCGCTGCAAGTCAAAGGCAATGTCTTTTGCTACAACTGCAAGCAGGAGTTCCTACCCGATGGTGAGTGAAATTCAAACGTTATCCGCATGTTTTCCTAAAACTTATAAATCTCCAACAGTTTATAGCGGCGAGAAGTCGGAGTTCACCATTCACTTCAACACCTACGATCCCAGCAAGGTGTTCAACAGGACCAAGCACGAGTCCGAGTCCTCGGAGGCGGATGGTCCGGTGGTGGAGCGAAAGTGTCCCAAGTGCAACCACGACAAGATGTCCTACGCCACCCTGCAGCTGCGATCGGCGGATGAGGGTCAAACGGTGTTCTTCACGTGTCTCAAGTGCAAGTGAGTGCCATCAGAATATTCGTTTAACCTTTTCCCTGAATAATTTTGTTTATTTTTTCTATTTTGCAGATTCAAAGAATCAGAAAACTCTTAGATGCTAACAATACCTTTTTAAATAGACCTAAAAACTAGTGGAAATAATCATGTTCGACAGCCTGCAAAATATAGAAATTTATATAATTGTTAAAAATACGGATTCTTTCGGTATGTCAAGAAAACCCACCTCGCTGGCTTTGAGGCGGTTCTTCGGATTGTAAACCACCAGGTTCGAGACCAAATTGATTTCCACGGCGTGCGTGCAGCTGGGAAAAAGGTTGTCCCAGTGAATGCCCACGGAGTTGGGAAAGCTGTTTAAGGATTTCGATTAAATTGTATCAAGTTTCAACTTTACAACTCACCGTATCTTGCTGTAGTCCGGCAAGGAAGTCAGCTCTGGCCACTGATTCAGCCTCGGACTGCCCAGAGTGCGTATGATGATGGCCAACTGCTCGATGTCGGTGGTCCCAGCGAACAGTGGCACTCCCCGCAGCATCTCCGCCACAACACAACCTATATCACAGTCATCAGAGTCATAAAATATCGTAAAAATGAAGATATTCCTACCTGCTGCCCACATGTCCACCCCAGTGCCGTACTTCTGGCTCCCCCAGAGTATTTCTGGAGCTCGATACCAGCGCGTGGACACCTGTGGCGAGTAGAGACGCGCCTCCTCCTCGGGAAAATAGAGACGGGCGAGGCCAAAGTCGGCAATCTTGAGCATATCGGTGTCGCTGATCAGCAGGTTGGCCGGCTTGATGTCCCGGTGCATGAGGCCCGCCTCGTGGAGATATGCGATGCCTTTGAACATTTGGTGTGCGAACTTGCGCACCTGCTGGCGGCTCAGAGGATTCACCTCGCTCTTGAGGCGACTGTACAGGGTATCCGGCTGATACTCCAGCACCAAGGAGAGGCCAGTCAGGTCGGGGTATATGTCAATGATGTCCAGAATCTAAACCAACGAAGGTTAACAGTGGAACTTCTCACATTTACCAGGACAACTTACATATTCCGATTTGCAGAGCTGCAGGGTCTTGATCTCCCGCAAGGTATTCAGGGCTATATTACCGAACTTGTTCTTGAGGGCCACCTTCTTGATGGCCACTTCTTTGTTGCGCTGCAAATCGATGGCCTTAAACACGCAGCCATGGACGCCCTCGCCGATTTTCTCGAGCATTTTATAGCGACTTGGGGCATAGTCCTCCATCGTGGCCACCACTGACAATTTTCAATTTGGTAATTGTCCCGACGAGTTTTCCATTTTTTCCGACTCCCTGTCGTCCCCGTGGTAACGGCCACAACAAATGCGCCGCGTGGCCAGCTGACGGGACGGAGCCACAACCTGTTGCGCCGTTTGTGTTTACAAACGCCAACGTTCCCGGGATGTGTACCGGGGGTGGGTTACGGATAGCCTAGGCCAAGGCGGAGCTGTCACAGCTTTCGCGGCATCGGGACATGCGCACATCCTGCCTCGAGTTCCTCCTGTCAGCCAAGTGTCAAGTCAGGGGGATACATAATTTTTCGGACCCTCGCACTGCAAAAGTTCATCGTTGGCCTAAAGTTTAGTTTTAAAATTAGTGAATAAAATGAGAATAAAGAATAAGTGAATTGCAACTCCAGGATTAGCAAAGCTGGTGCGTAAAATAGGAGCTCCAAGTGAGGGCAGTGCCTGAGGTGGAGCTGTGAAACAGTGGGCTCTTCGCGTGAAAACGGATACTAAATAATGCAGGGCCATTAAATCATCAAATTGCTTTATAATTACAAAAAAGGGGCAGCTGGGCTGCAATTGAGGCAATTTCGCTGGCTCTGGCCTTAGCCTTGCCCCCATCAGCCCCGCCAACTGCATGCGAGCCCACACATATACGGGGCGCAGCCTTGTCTTCGAACAACAGCCTTGGCTTGGCCTGGCTCACCTGCCACCGCCCACCTGGCACCAAGTTCACGTCCTCGATAAGCCCTATTCATACTCAGAATCGTTTTGCAGCCCACGCGGTCAACATGTTGCAACGGCCGAGTGCCAGGATATACTTCGTCGTAGTTGGCCTGCTCTTCCTGCTGTCCTGGAGCGGAGCGTGGGGCAGGACGGCCAAGCGATCGGATGTCTATATAGCTGGCTTCTTTCCGTACGGAGATGGCGTGGAAAACTCGTATACGGGCCGCGGTGTGATGCCCAGCGTGAAGCTGGCTCTGGGACATGTCAATGAGCACGGCAAGATCTTGGCCAATTACAGGCTGCACATGTGGTGGAACGATACGCAGGTGAGTTACTCATCTATCAAGGATCTTTAAAAATTTGGTAATTAATTGATTTGCTAAACTTATTATATTTTTAGTGCAATGCCGCCGTCGGCGTCAAGTCCTTCTTCGACATGATGCACTCGGGACCCAATAAGGTGATGCTTTTTGGAGCTGCCTGCACGCACGTCACCGATCCCATTGCCAAGGCCAGCAAGCACTGGCACCTGACCCAGTTGAGCTATGCGGACACTCATCCCATGTTCACAAAGGACGCTTTCCCCAATTTCTTCCGCGTGGTGCCCTCGGAGAACGCCTTCAATGCGCCGCGACTGGCCCTGCTCAAGGAGTTTAATTGGACGAGGGTGGGCACTGTTTACCAAAACGAGCCAAGGTACTCGCTGCCGCACAACCATATGGTGGCCGACCTGGATTCCATGGAGGTGGAGGTGGTGGAGACACAGAGTTTCGTCAACGATGTGGCCGAATCGCTAAAGAAGCTTAGGGAGAAGGACGTGAGGATTATCATGGGCAACTTCAACGAGCACTTTGCACGCAAGGCCTTCTGCGAGGCATACAAGTGGGTGGTCATTCTACACTTTACTTACCTTTTCCATTGTTCCTCCATTATTATTATTACTATTGTTTGAACATTATATTCTCACTTTATTTCAGACTGGACATGTATGGCCGGGCATATCAATGGCTGATCATGGCCACCTACACCACAGACTGGTGGAATGTCACCCAGGACAGTGAGTGTACTGTGGAGGAGATCTCCACGGCCCTGGAGGGTGCCATTTTAGTGGATCTGCTGCCCTTGTCCACGAGTGGCGACATTACAGTAGCCGGCATTGTAAGTAAAAATATAATCTACCTTAAATATATTATTTGTTATATGCTTGTAATAGACGGCGGATGAGTATCTGGTGGAGTACGACAGACTAAGGGGCACAGAGTATTCCCGCTTTCATGGCTACACCTACGATGGCATCTGGGCTGCCGCCTTGGCCATTCAGTATGTGGCCGAAAAGCGTGAGGATTTGCTGACACACTTTGATTATCGGGTGAAGGACTGGGAGAGTGTCTTCCTAGAGGCTTTAAGGAATACCTCCTTCGAGGGAGTCACGGTGGGTTCATTATAATAATATGTTTAGTATAAAAAACTAATTGAAGTGTCTGATAAAGGGACCCGTGCGGTTTTACAACAACGAGCGGAAGGCTAATATCCTCATCAACCAGTTCCAGCTGGGTCAAATGGAAAAGATCGGTGAATATCACTCGCAGAAGTCCCACCTGGACTTGAGTTTAGGCAAGCCCGTGAGATGGGTGGGAAAAACTCCGCCCAAGGACAGGACTCTCATCTACATCGAGCACAGCCAGGTGAACCCCACCATCTACATAGTCTCGGCCAGTGCCTCAGTCATAGGCGTGATTATAGCCACTGTTTTTCTGGCCTTTAACATCAAATATCGGAATCAAAGGTGGGCTATCTACTAAACACGCAACATATAACTCCATATAATTATATATTTATTCTTCTTTTATAGGTACATCAAGATGTCCAGTCCACATCTGAACAACCTAATCATCGTGGGCTGTATGCTGACCTATTTGAGCATTATTTTCCTGGGCCTGGACACCACACTGAGCAGTGTGGCCGCGTTCCCCTATATCTGCACAGCTCGGGCCTGGATACTGATGGCTGGCTTTAGTCTTAGTTTCGGGGCCATGTTCTCCAAGACGTGGCGCGTGCACTCAATATTCACTGATCTAAAGCTGAACAAGAAGGTAATCAAGGATTATCAGTTGTTTATGGTGGTGGGCGTGCTGCTGGCCATCGATATTGCCATTATAACAACCTGGCAGATAGCAGATCCCTTTTACCGGGAAACCAAACAATTGGAACCGAGAGTAAGATGATTCTTTAAATGTTTGTTAAAATATTTAATAATGTTTCTTAACCACAGCACCATGAGAATATAGATGATGTGCTGGTGATACCTGAGAACGAGTACTGTCAGTCCGAGCATATGACCATCTTTGTCAGCATCATTTATGCCTATAAGGGCCTTCTATTGGTTAGTTATTAATACAAATATATTTGCATTTATTAAATCTAAATCTAAATTGTTATCCCCAGGTATTTGGCGCCTTTTTGGCCTGGGAAACCCGTCATGTTTCCATACCCGCTCTCAACGATTCCAAGCACATCGGCTTCTCCGTTTACAATGTGTTCATCACGTGTCTGGCCGGGGCGGCCATATCCCTGGTGCTATCGGACCGCAAGGATTTAGTTTTTGTCTTACTCTCGTTTTTTATCATTTTTTGTACGACAGCCACTTTGTGTTTGGTGTTCGTACCGAAAGTAAGACTGGTAGTAAGGAAGTTTTGTAGTTTTTGTAGCTGTTATACATTATACTCGTGCAAAATGAATGTTGTTCGAAGCGGCGGTGTCAGCCCGATCGGTTTCAGATTCACCCGAACCGAACCGGGGACTCGAACCGATCGGACTCCGGCGTCCTCTGATCTGATACTTTCTCTTGGTGTTGATACACATTATTGATACAGAAACAACACGCACTCTGAATTCTCAATCTCGAAAAGCTATATAACACTACAGACCAACTATAAACTTGAACTAATCTCGACCAGCAGCAGCATCCAGGCTGGACGCAGAAGCCTGGCTGCTGCTGCAGTCCACCCTAAGTCCTTGTCTATCCTATCTCACTATCCGTAGCAGTTGCTCCTTCCTAGATGTAATCTTTGGGTAAATATCGTTTGCTAACTCGTACGAATCATTTTGCAGCTGGTGGAGCTGAAGCGGAATCCCCAGGGCGTGGTGGACAAACGGGTTAGGGCCACCCTGCGACCCATGTCGAAGAATCGACGGGACTCCTCGGTCTGTGAGCTGGAGCAGCGCTTAAGAGATGTAAAGAACACAAACTGCCGCTTCCGAAAGGCGCTCATGGAGAAAGAGAACGAGCTCCAGGCTCTCATCCGCAAGCTGGGGCCCGAGGCCCGCAAGTGGATTGACGGTGTGACCTGCTCCGGGAGTGGAGCTACTGCAGGCAGCGAGCTGGAGCCAATTTTGAGTGATGATATGGCCAGGCTGTCGGCTCCTCCGGTGCGCAGGGAGATGCCCAGCACCACAGGTGAGTAGTAGCAGGCAGATGAGTTCCAAGACATGTTCATGCATTGCGCCCTGTTCGTCATAGAAGTTACCGAGCTGACGTCCGTGGACAGCGTGACCTCGACCCATGTGGAAATGGACAACTCCTTTGTCTCGGTGCAGTCCACTGTGCTGGCTCCATCGCTTCCTCCGTAAGATTTCATTATTGTTAAATCTATAGAATACAATTTAAAAAATGTGCTCTTATAGAAAGAAGAAAAAGCAATCCATTGTGGAGCATCACACGCATGTGCCCGCTCCCACCATGATGCAGCCCATACAGCAGCAGCTGCAGCAACATCTCCAGCAGCAGCAGCAAATGCAGCAGCAGCACCAACAGCAGCAGCAACAGCAACACCAGCAAATGCAGCAGCAACATCACCAGCAGCAGCACCACCGCCACCTGGAGAAGCGCAACTCGGTGTCGGCCCAAACGGACGACAATATCGGAAGCATCACCAGCACTGCTGGCAAGCGGAGCACTGGCGACTGCTCCAACCTGCGGGAAAGACGTCAGTCAACGGCCTCTCGCCACTACGACAGCGGCAGCCAGACGCCCACGGCAAGGCCCAAGTACAACAGCTCACATCGCAATTCCTCCACCAACATCTCCACCTCACAGTCGGAGCTGAGCAACATGTGTCCGCACACCAAGCCCGGCACTCCGGGTGTGATCAAGAGTGAGTTCCTCATTTCCTAAGCCAGTAAGTAGATATTTATTTTTATACTTTTCCCTCACCCTAGCTCCCACTGCCTCGGACAATCGCCGGACCAGCATGGGTTCCGCCCTCAAATCGAACTTTGTGGTGTCGCAGAGTGACCTCTGGGACACGCACACGCTGTCGCACGCCAAGCAGCGCCAGTCGCCGCGCAACTATGCCAGTCCGCAGCGCTGCACGGAGCACCATGGTCACGGGATGGGTATGGCCTACGAAACGAACACCACCTCGCCTATCCAACGGTCCGTCTCCGAGAAGAACCGCAACAAGCACCGGCCGAAGCCCCAGAAGGGCACCGTGTGCCAGAGCGAAACGGACAGCGAGCGGGAGCGGGATCCACCGCCCAGCAGCCAGGCGTGTGTGCAGACCCGGAAGATAAGCCGGAACTCCAGCATCCAGCACGCCGCTCACCACCATAGCTCGCCGAATGTGGCGCCGGAGAAGCAGCGGGGCAAGCAGCGCGGCAAGCACGAAAGCAGCAGCATCTACGGCGCCAGCAGCGAGACGGAGCTGCTCGAGGGCGAGACCGCCATCCTGCCCATCTTCCGAAAGCTCCTCACCGAGAAGAGCCCCAACTACCGGGGCCGCAGCGTCGTGGGCCAGAGCTGCCCGAATATATCCATCAAATGCGATATCGTCGAGTACTTGTAGGCGATGTAGTTGAGCTCCTCCTATTGTTAGACGATCGATCCAGTTGTAAAGAGATTACCTTTGTTTTTTTCGTGTTATGCATCTACGAACTATGTGAAGCAGGAACCACACCATTTAGAGAACTAGTAGCAATGATATGAGATAGTTGAGAAATAAATTACGACTTAAATTAATCATACATAAGTCAGCGGAGTTTGTTTCGTGTCATTTTCATCTTGCAGGATTTTCAGAAAAGAGTTGCTTTTACCGTCACAACGATTTTAAGAGAAATATATGAAATTCTTGACGTTTTTTTACATATTTCAAATCGGAAACCTTCAAATTTTAAAACATATTTTAGTACTCGCAGCGGCAGCTCAGATGCTGCCTACCTATAAACGTCTCAGTGGCCCGAAGTGCGTCTACTTCCGGCTGCCCTTTCCTTGGGTGACGCTAACCTCATTATGCCTGGCCCTGGTGGGTTTCATCTTCGCCGTAGTCTGGTCACTGATCTTTGAGTTTGAACGGAGCACCTACACCGATTGCCATGTGACCAACTATCTGCCCTCCATATCGGCGGCCATTGGGAACTATGAACCCCAGCGCACGGTCTGGCAACTGGCCATCTTTCTGCACTCTCCTCTCCGGCTGGTGATGGCCAAAGCGTACCTGGAGCATTATTTCAAGGATTTTAGGCGCAGCCGGCAAGTGCTGGGCGTCCTGGCCTTCTTCCTCAACGTAGTGGAAGTCCTCGCCCTGGTCTGTCTCTCCTTCTGGACTTCGACGGACCACTACCAGACGCACAAAATCGCTTTTTTGATATTCATCGCATGCTCCGAGTCGTACATGCTAATCTCGTGCTTCTTGTATAGGAATGCCCCGGGAGCGGGGCTTCTGCCGCTGGAGGCGAAGTCGCTAAGGTACAAGCGGAACCTCTTTTCGGTCAATGTGGTGTCCTTTGGCCTGGCGGGTTACTGCTTCATCAGGCACAATTCCGACTGCGAGGCAGGAGTATACACCTTCTTCGCCTTGTTCGAGTACGTCGTGGTACTGACCAACATAGGTTTCCACGCGATCGCCGCCTGGGACTTTCCCGCCCTCAGCGTGGTGTGCGACGTCCAACGCGGCCTTTACCTATCACAGTTATAGGAATGTAATCACAGGATGAAATTATTCTAAAGCTGAGCTAAAATTATATTCATTTTATTTTGAGAAGCTTTCAATCTTTTAATACTTTAGCTTGCTGATTTATGGACACTACGTCACCCTTTAAACCACTAAAAAAATGCATCCCTTTTAAGTGTAAAGATCACATTTCTCACTGTGTAGCAAGCAAGTACGGCAAAATTTAATTTATTTCATGATGCAAAAGTGTTTGATGGAATGATCTATTGCAGAGCAATGCGCCGGAAATGATTGTTGAGGGGACCCTCGTCCGAGTAACCGGCGATTTCCTGGGGAATGATGCCAGACTCCTCGATGGAGGTGCAGGGCCGGCACATGCACTCCAGCGGTGCCTTGGTCAGCACCTTCTTGAACTTCCGCTCGCCGGGCTTTACCTTGGGACAGAAGAGCGAGACGGCGGCCTCACGTTCCCCGGATTCCTGGCAGCACATGCAGGAGCGCTCCATCTGCCAGATTTTACTGCCAGACACCTTTTGGGAAATTCGTAAAAATAAGCAGGAGTTTTCTATTTGGACATCACTAGAGACTCCACCTGGATATAGCTGGCGCAGCGACCCACACAGGCGAATGAGGGTATTGGTTTGGGTACACATCCGGGATACTGGAGCACATGGATGACGGGCGTCACCTGGCAGTCGTCGCCCAGATGCGTGATATCTGGAAAGGGAGAGGGAACCCCTTAGAGCTAGGGGATGGAGATGAGTATTTCTCATTTACCATTTTCGGTGGCTGCCACCGCGTTGTCTGCCTGAGCGGTGCAGAGCTTTAGGAGGCTGACCAGGACACAGTAGAGCAGGACCAGGACGAAGAGCTTGTTGTTCTCTTGGCGTAGCAGGTGGCGCAGCATCTCGTCGGCCCGGCTGCGAGTGTGTCTCGCGAGGAATGGAAGACGCTGCCCGCTGCCGGTGGCCTTATATGTACCGTCTTGGCCAGAAGTAATGGCCCGACTGCGTGAATTATGGCCTAATAAAGCTGCGCGCCGCCTAAACCTTTTTGCCTAGTAATTGCGTACACGAAAAGGGCATTTCTCCCGTGGCGCACGACCACGCCAATCTCTTTATTTCCCCTCCAAGCACATACACACATGAACACATCATCCAGCTAATCAGAGCCAGGCCACTAGGCTGGTCAACGCCAGCAGCAGCAGCACCGCAATGGAGGTGGCTTGCTGGCCGGAACTGCCGTTTCTGCGGCTCAGGAAGATGACCAGCTTGTCCAGACGCTGCTCCGCCCACCGCAGGTTCTGTTCGACATTGTCCATGGCCTTGGAAAGCACCGAAGCCGACTGTCCGAAGAGCTCCTGGCTGTTCTGGTAGAAGTCCTTCAAGAGCTGCTGCTGCTCGCGCGTCGTGAAGTACTCCGCCATGTCGCTGAGCACCTCGGCAGTGTCCGACCAGCTGCCCAGACTGGAAGAATAAAAATTAATAAATATTTAAATATAATATAAATAAATATAAAATAAATTGAGGACTTACTCCGATGCCAGCTCGGTGATGTTCTTGGTTATCATCTCAAAGATGGGCTGCACCAGATCCGGATTCTGCTCATAGAGACGAGCTATTCCCGCTTTTTTGTTCTCCACACTCACACGCCATTCTAGGATCATACTGTAATAGTAGGTCTCATAGCTCCTTGTGCAACTCGTGGCCATCCAGAGCAACTGCTTCTCGCTGGGTCGGGTCTCCAGGAAATACATGGCCCAAACCATCAATAAGGAGTTGTAATCGCTGGCAGCGGCACAGTAAAAGGTTTCCCGGTAATCCGGTGAGGGTTTCTCCGGATCCGTGGCGAACATCACGTTTATCTTTTTACGGCAATTGTTGACTTGGTACCGGCACAGCCAGGTGACCAGCTTGTTTCGATGGGCCACATCCAGTGGCGTATCCTTGGCACTCCAGCCCAATCCCAGTTTCTCGAACGCAGCTTCCGTGATGTCAGCAAGGTAAGCCCTGAAGTTGGGCAGCTGCTCCGGTGTCAGGCGCTTGGCCACCAGATTTAGGTTCTCGTAGACAGCATACCAGGGTACGTAATCCAGCTCCCCACTGAGATACTCCAGGAACTCAAAGACCTCGGCGTAGTCGAGGTAACCAACCCGTGCGAAGTTGAACAAATCGTCGATGATCTGTGCCCGGTTCTCGACGGGAATACCACTGTGATTGGAGGCCGAGAGAGCCACCTGCAGGGCACTCATCAGGGTGGGATCGTACAGCACACGCTGATAGTTGGACTGCCTCAGATTGAGCACGATCCAGTCGATTGGCTCCTCGAAATACAGTTTCACCAGGTCCACGAGCTTGTCCATATAAACGTAAGGTGTCGTGTTGTAAAAATTGGGGTTCACATTGGTGGCATATGTGATGGGCACCGTGTACCGCAGCGTTTCATCGCTGCCATCCCCGGGATTCAGTAAGAATCGCTTCTGCTCCACCTGGATGAAGTGCTCGCTAGTCATGTTAACCATCAGCATGGGATAGCCCACTTGGACGGTGTAGTCTGCGAAGAACTTGACCAGATCTACGTAGGGAGTCTTTGGCCAGTTTTCGTAGAGGTAATAGAACAGGTTGCTGGGAACTGTGTTCTCCAAGTGACTAGAAAGAAAAGGAGATCATTGCAGGATATTTTGCTAACATGCTTGGAATTGGTTCTTACTAGTCCTTGAGGTAGCTTCTGATGGCCGTGTCAAAGTTATCCGCTCCCATGGCATTCCGCCACATCCTCACAACGCAGGCTCCTTTGGCGTAGGTGATTGCACTGAACTTGTAGGCTATCTGGGCGGGAGTTTGGATCTCTGACTCAGGACTTGTCAGAGGCTGGGTGGAGTTCCTTGCATCCGTGGCAAAGATCAGCTGCATTTGGCGCACCACGAACTGCTCATCCAAGTGGTACTCCGGGTAGAGCTGCAAAGAAGCAAGCAGATATTATATTTTGCAAATTATCCTGCCAGCAGGATCCCACCTGATGAGCCATAAAGTACTCGTAGTACCGGGCAAAGGCCTCGTTCAGCCAAAAGTAGCTCCACCAGTCGAAGGTAACACTGTCCCCAAACCACATGTGCGAGGTCTCGTGGGCAATGATGCGGGCGGCAAACTCCTTGTCCGACCAGTCGTCAGTGTAGCCGGGCTCCTGGATAAGGACAGCGTCGCTGTAGATGATGAGGCCCCAGTTTTCCATGCCGTTGTGCGGGAACCTTGGGGAACTGGCGTACTGCAGGACATCGTTGCCCAGCTGCTGGTAAGGACTCTGGAACAACTGCTCGTAGGCGGGCAGCACCTGCTGACCCACATGGTAGCTGAACTCCGTGTAGTTGTAGAACTCCGGTCGGGTCAGGACTGCAAACTCGCTGACATTACCACGAGCCTCATATCCAGCGATCATGAAAGCCAGAAGGTAAGTGGACATCACAGGGGTCTCCTTGAAGTGATCCACAAAACGACCCTGACTGTAAATCAATAAATTAAAGATAAGAATAATTTCCCAATAAAACTAAAGTGTAAATATCCGTAGCTACTCACTCTATAGCAGTGGTCTCCATGAGCCTAGTGTTGGCAATGGCCTGATAGCCATTGGGCCGCTCGATCTGCAGCAGGAACTTGGCCTTCATGGCTGGCTCATCGAAGCAGGGCAGGACGAGGCGGGCATTGATGCGCTGCATCTGCGTGACGGCCATCCACTTGGTGGCATTGGTACCCTGCTCCACATAGCTGGCGGAGAAGAGTCCCACCAGGTCCGTGCGAATGCGACCCACATACTTGAAGCCCAGCGTGTAATCTCGTTCGGGCTGCAGGGCCTGCGTTAACGGAACATTCACCTGCTGGGTGGTGGCGTCATAAGT
This sequence comes from Drosophila watanabei, assembly GCA_008042575.1. Lineage (NCBI taxonomy): Eukaryota > Metazoa > Arthropoda > Insecta > Diptera > Drosophilidae > Drosophila > Drosophila watanabei. The sequence goes on from VNJS01014870.1 coordinate 141,272, forward strand.
CAGCCGGTCAGTGGCGATAACCTCCACCTGCGCACCTGTCGTGCCGTCGAGCAGCCAGCACTCCGATATGTTAAGGCCGTCAGAGTGTAGTGTAATCACGGACACAGATTCGCTTCCGACCAGCCGCAAAGTTATCGCCACCTCGCCGTCGAAGAGAGTGGGCTCGGCGGCGTCTCTCAGCACGCCGATGGTCAGGTTGTAGTGAGAGGGAGCAATGCTACCGTCCAGCCGGTAACCCGCTCCCGCCGCAGAGCCGGCCAGCAGGGCGAAGAGAAGCCCCACGAATGCCGCAGAAGATCCCAAACAAGATCCGATCATGCCGACAGAAGTTCGAATACTGACTGTTACATTCGGCCGGATCGCCGAAATCAACAAAAATAAAAGTCCCCCCTGGAGATGATTAGATTACGGCCCGTTCGTATCAATAGAACAAGCTGTCACACCTCCCATAAATAATCACACCAACATATGTTCGGGTCGCACTTATTGTTAATTAAACTAAATAATGACAATAACTACGATCAATAACAGCCGTTTACCGGGTTTTACGTTACGCGTGCGTCGGCCTAGATATCTCTAAATCTCCTAATCTCTTATGATTCTTCTCTGGAAGATTCTCCTCAAAAATACAGTTTTAATATTATACTATTCTTTTTTTATAAGAACTAACAGCCAACTTTTTAAAGGTTGATAATTATTTAAGTATTTACTTATTCAATAATAAAAAAAACAAATTTTTATTTTGAGATAAAGGCTTGAAAGTGAGAAAAATGTTATGGTTGATTCATTTTTTTAATTCCAAATAAACAATAAAAGAAGTTGGTTTTACGCAATTAAGTTTTGTATACCATCCTAAAATTAAAATACCATGGAAGGTTATAAAATAAAGAAACGAAATTAGTTTTGGAAACTCGAAATATTTAAACCTTTAAGTTTACAATTTAAAACAAAAAAGACAGTTCGATATCTTTAAAGGCTCCATATTTCAGAGTAAATGAATAAAAATATATATGGCAGCTTTATAATATTTTAAATTAGAAGAACACTATTAATTAAAAACTGACAGACATGATTGATAACTTTATTAAACGCTGATAAAAAAAAGATATACCTAATAAAGTTGGATTTGTCAACTTTAATGCATTGCCAACTTCAAAATAAAATGTTGATATTCTCTGCAGGCTCTAGTGTCTAAAGACCAACTTATTAAATCGATCGATTTATGTTCGTAAATTCCTATGTTATTAACTTATGAAATGTTTTTATTTAATTTAGTTATTCAATTTCTCTCTCAATTGCCCGGAATTGAGAAAAAGTGAAGTTAGTTCAAGTGTCTTCAAAGTATCATGAAACTACTATTACTTCTATATCCTGTAGCCTAATGGCGGGAAGACCACTTCCTTTACTTCACCTGCTTTTTTCGAGGAACCTTCTATTACAGTGCGTTCAAAAATAAATACATGACAAAAGTTCTATAATTTATGACTGGCAAACAATCAGTAGTAGTTCTCAGAAACCTTAAAAACTTTTCAAAATTTGATAAAAGACCATTAAAAAGTAAAATCCCCTGGGACATCGTCATTGACCAAACAGGAGCCAAAGTTCAACATGATGAAACCTATAAAAATCAGCTGAGGTTCTTGAAAGAGGAAATCGATTTGAAAACGATAAGGACTTTATGGCTTATCAACACTATATGTCCAGGAACATATCAAATGAATCAATCAAATTCTCCAGAAACGTTCCGTAAATACTAAGATAAAGCAGTTAATAAAATTAAATAACACCAAAAACGTGCCGAAAAGGTTACATCGTTTCGTTAAATCGAAAACCCACGCCCTTGATAAGGATCTTAATTTCGATTCTGAATCATTTCCATTTTACCTTGGTATCTGGCAGTCGCTAAGCTTCCACCGATAAGATTTTATGGCCTAACGATAACCGATCGATTAGGGAATAGCCAATAAAAAAGGTTATATTGTCCATGAAATAGTTTCGAAACAAAGGCCCTCAAACCTATGTCTTCCACGAGGTGAGAAATACAATAGTTTACAGCCCCGATACGTATTTATGGCTGGCACTTTAGCTCAATGAAATCCCCTAAAGATTGCGAACTGAATCATCCCCGAACGATAGTGCGAGTAATGGCGCTAATCAGATCGTAAACTTAGTCCCCAGGGAAGTGAATATACGGCGTTGGGTTATCTACAAAAGGCGTTCTTGTTCTTTTATTGGGTGCTCTAACTGTACAAATACTTTATGGATTGGCGGAGGGGGAGGGGCACCTGTCGCCCCCTATCAAAGGCGCCTAGTGCCTAGTGGCGCAGCATGGTGGCCAGGGCCACGAGGAGCAGGCTCAGAGCGCTGAAGGCATTAACCATGGCGCTTCCATTACGGCCAGCCAGGTAGGTGCGGAAGTCACCCAGTTTGGATTCCGCCCACGTCAGGTTCTCGTCCACAGTCTGCTCGGCAGCGCTCAGGGTGGCCTGGGAGGTTCCGAACTTGGAGCCGCTGGCCCTATTGAAGGCCACCAGGTCGTCGTACTGCTGCTTGGTGGTGAAGCGAGAGGCGATGTTGGAGATCACGGTGGCCACTGCGGAGTAACCGCCCATGCTGCGGAAAAGAAAAGAAATGTTTGTATTAGTTAATTAATGAATTAATTAATTAATAAGGTCAAAGGAGTACTTACGCCTCGGCCAGCTGCTCGTGCTGCTGGGTGACCAGGGCAAAGACTGGGCTCACATTCTCGTTGTTCTCCGTGTAGAGAGTGGCCAGAACGGAGGACTTGTCCTGCCGGCGGATCTCGTCGCTGAGAACCAGGTTAAAGACGCGCTCGATCAGTTCCTGGCTCTTTACGCAGCCAAAGGAGTTCTGCAGCAGGGTCTCCTCGGTGGCCACGGTCTCGGCCTTGAACTTGTCATACAGAGCCTGGAACTCGGCAGCTCCACCCTCGCGCAGACCCACACAGTAGACGGTGGCGCGGATGTTCTTGGGCACGGTGGCCAGCGACTTGAAGTAGTCCTTGGCCTTGTTGATGCAATCGGTGCTGCCGTAGCGACAGGCCCAGGAAAGGACCTTGGTGCGCAGATAGATGTCCAGGGCCCTGTCCTCCGAGGTCTCGGCGAAGCCAAGCTTGTCGTAGGCCTTCTGGGTCAGGTGCTGGATGTAGCTATTGAAGTTGGCCGTGTCGTTGCCCAGCCGAATGGTCAGGAAGTTGAAGCCATTGAAGGCCGAGGTCCAGGGAATGTAGTTGGTCTCCGTCTCCAGGTACTCAATCACCTGCAGGGTTAGGTTATAGGCGATCTGTCCTGCCCTCGCCAGGTTGAACAAATCATCCACGATCTGGGCACGGTTGTTCTCATGAACGTCGCTGTGATTCGCCGCATTCAGCAGCTGGTGGATGGCATGCCAGTTATTCTCAGTGTAGTTGACGCGGTAGTAGCCCGTCTGCTGGACGTTGGCGATGATCCACTTGGGGTTCACAGTGCCAAAGGTGACGGTAGTGGGAACGCCAGCGCGTAGGATGAACTTGGGCGTGGTGTTCTGGAAGTTGACATTCTCGCTGTGCGTGTAGGAGATGGGCACCGTGTAGACCAGACTGGCGTTGGCTCCATCGTTCTCCTTCAGCAGGAAGCGCTTCTGGGTGAAGCGGACCTCGTTCACGCCAACATCCAAGTGGATAACCGGGTAGCCCACTTGCGTGGTGAAGCTGTCAAAGATTTCCTGGGAGCTGGAATTGAAGCTGGAGTTTGGCCAGAACTGCTGCCAGGAGCCCAGCAGGTACTGAGGATACGATGGCTGATAGGAGCTGTGGAGAGACGGTTGCCCTTGTGTTACATCGACTTCTGGTTACGCCTATGCACAAGGATACTCACTATTTGACGAGATACGCCTGCAGGGCCTGCCTGAAGAAATCCTCGCCCATGGTGTGCTTGATCATGCGGATGAAGGATGCTCCCTTGTTGTAGGAGATACTGTTGAACATGCGGCTAAGGTGGGCCGGGGTGTAGGTGTTCTCATCGGTCAGCGGATTGGTGGCGTTGGTCGAATCCATGGCCATCACCGACTGGACCTGATCCACGACAAACTGCTTGTCCAGATCCCACTCCTTCTCGACGAAGGCGGTGCCAAAGTACTGGAAGTAGCGGGCGAAGCCCTCGTTCAGCCAGGTGTAGCTCCACCACTGGCAAGTGACCAGATCGCCGAACCACATATGAGCCTGCTCATGGGCCACCACGGCGGCAATGGACTGGCGCGAGGCCAGGGTCGTGGCCGACTCGTCCACCAGGAGACTGCGCTCCCTGTAGGTGAGCAGACCCCAGTTCTCCATGGCTCCGGCTGAAAAATCGGGAATGGCGGCCATGTCCATCTTGTCGTTGCCCATGGAATAGTAGTCCAGGTTCAGGTACGTGCCCATCTCCTTGAGGATCTCCTTGCCCACATTGTAGGGGTACTGGGTCTGGGTGTAGTACTCCGGACGGGCCAGGACTCCGAAATCGGTGTCCTTGCGGGCGGTGAACTCGGAAACGATGAAGGCCAGGATGTAGGTGGACATAATCGGCGTGGTCTTGTACACATCAATGTAGTAGCCTCTGTTTGGGCGTAGGAGACTGTGAGTTGGGTCCAAACTAGGGACTGGGTTAGCTTACTCTTGGGCATGGGGATAGGATCCAATGAGACGCGTGTTACTGGCCGTGTTGAAGGTCCTGTGGCGGATCAAAGTGACATCAAACTTGGCCTTGAACTGGGGCTCATCGAAGCTGGGGAAGGCACGGCGGGCGTGGTGGGTCTGGAACTGAGTGGATCCGAGCCACCTGCAAAGAGATCGATCCTCTTAGAATCCAAGCGAAACTTTAATGTTAAGCACGAAACCCACTTGGTCACATTGTTGTCGTCCACGTAGTAACTGCGATAGAAGCCGTGCATGTCGTCCTCCATCAGACCGGTGTACACGAAGTGGAGGATATAGCTCCTACCGGCCTCCAGATTAGCGGCGGTGGTGAGCTTCACAATATCCGCATCCGTATCCGTCACATTGACAGCATTAAATTGGGTGGCCGTCGGAGTGGTAGTCACTCCCTCCGCGGGCTTGGCCCAGTACTCGGAGACCGAGTAGGTGAGATTTTTCGAGTGCAGGTGGACGCTGTTGGTGGCCGTGCTGGAAACCACCTCGATGAAGACCTCACCGTCGAAGGTGAATCGCTTGGTGCCATCGGTCTCCAGCAGGTAGGGCCTCAGGGTGATGTTGTAGTACTGCGGCTTGATGATCTCCTGCAGGCGGTAGTCCTGCAGCGTGGTGGCTAAGGTCACAGGCGGCTGAACATCCTGGACCAGCTGCCGGGTGCCGGCAGAAGCCAAGGACACACAGGCGGCTAAGAGGAGAGCCACTCGCAGGGCGAACATTTTACCTATTGCGAATCGTTCGAAAATATTATTATATTTAGTAAAGTCTTTATAGGAAGAGCGCCTGATATTTATGCCTTAATGGAATGACATAAAAAATACGCTATTCGAATTATAATCGTCAATTCATAATTATGGCCTTGATAAAATCTGGCTATATCTAAATTAGATTATACGTTTTTATAACGATAAGAGTTCAATATTGCTTGACAACTAGTTGTATTTCTCCTTATAAAAAGTTAATACCAAGGCAAATAAAAATGTATGTATTTAGAGAAGTAACTCTAGAGGCTATTCCAAGAAACAATCCTTGAAAGTTAGGCGCATTAACGAAAAATCCTTTTAGAAATATTCCCATCTCGCTTGGAAATATATTTAAAATCACTTTCAAGTTTTTTTTTTAATCATCTTCCAACGATCGAATTTCACCAGAGTCTGGATCTTCACTTATATAACTTCTAGCACACGGACACTCACTTTTTTCACTAGGCTCGATCACGGAGCCGGGACTAGAATTGGTATTTCGCACGCCACTCGGCACGCGATTCGAATCGACAACTAAACGCTGGCCAATTCGGATCCCGTTTATATGGTGCTTGGCCCGTTTCAGACTTGGCCCTTATCAATGGCTTATCTACAGCCTTTAGCTTTTTATTTCGGCCCAGATAATGTTGGCCGGGTCTATAGATTAAGCGCGGCGATAAGGACTCGAGCGGTGATTTACACACTCCGCCATCGGCCACCGATGGAAGCCGTCGAACATGGCCAGTGCCAGACGATGGCATAACATTTGGTTTCCGCTGCACTGCTTGTTTTGTGGAAGCGTCGCCACTTTATGATGCACTGCCTCCGCCAATCTTATCGAGCGTGATTTGCAGTCTTATTCTTTAAACAAAGTAGCTCGAGGGGACATTTGTTGTCTCTTGTATCACGCTGACTTATCAATCGGACTTGGATTTATTTTGTCGATAGAATATACGTATTATAGGATTTTATTAGGTGTATTTTAAGCAAGGATCTTTGGCCTTCATAAAATTTAAATTATATAAATTTGAATTCTAGTTTTAATTAATTTAATTAGTATTTGCAGCATCAGATTTGTAAGCTTAAAGTAATGCAAACAGGTTTTACAATTTTATGTGAGGGTTCAGGAAAGAAACAGAAAATTCTTAAATTAAAATTAATAATGTATTTAAAAATAAAATTTAAAGGAGATTCAAAATACCCTTTTAAAGATTTTAAAGAGCTTAAAAATATTTAATAGAGTTTTAAGTCAATTTTAAGAAGATGTTAGACAAGTTTTAAGAAAATTAATAAATTTTGATATTTTATTAATTATTTTTACTATTCCCTAGCGGAAATGTTTAAGTGTTTCCATAATCTTCTGTGTACTTAGACGTTTTTAGGTGACTTTTATGGCATTGATTGACCAGTGTCATAAGTATATATTAAATAAAAACACACTTAATTTATGACCCAATTAATATAAGGTACGACCGGTTTCAAAAACTTCCCCTTTAGGTGGCTTAGAAAATAATAACTCTAACAATTTTTGTTAAGATTCTGATATCAGTTTAAATCAACATTTTCCTAGAACACAAGGTAACCGAAACTATAGTATCTTAATCAACAATTATCAACTTTATTAAACAAACAACCATAATCGTTTGCAACTAGATGTCAATCTCTTAGTCAGCACTTCAAAAATACAAAGTCCCGAGCGATATAGATAATTAAATACAAATTATCTATAATTCCAAACAAACTAATAAATAAAATAGAACTTCGAATGACAGACCTCGATCTCTGGTTTATTTATTGGCCACTACAAGAGATAAGACATAAATTCTTGTTCAAATAATTTTAGTAAGACTCGGACTTCTGTTTTAATTTTACAAATCTATAAATTAATATGGGACTTAAGTCGTTCCATCTTGTATATATCAAAGCTTCAGTCGATGGATTTCGTTGCCAAGGCCATGATTAGCTCTTTCGGCTGATTACGGGTATATTTATGGCCAGCTCATGGACGAACGTAAGAACTCCGTGCGGTTTCTCCGCCTTGAATGGGGGAATTTATGAGATCACCCCTCCTCGATCACGCAGGTCCATAAACCCACCGATAAAGCACCCAAAAGAACTGTAAATTCTCGGCCAGAGCAAAAACAAGTGTCTTAGGGAATTATTGGAATTTATTGGCGCACGGGTGCGAGGATCTACGACTAACTTAGGAGGCTACAAACAGGCTGGAGTCTATGCCAGCTTGGCGACCAGGAGGCACAGGAGCACGGCAAGAAGGGACGCTCCCATGGCGGGGCTGCCGCTGCGGAAGCCGGCGACCCAGGTCATCAGAGGATCCCGGTTGGCCGTCAGCCAGGCGGTGTTGGCATTCACATTGGCATCCACGCTGGCCTGCAGGGTTGAGGGCACGTAGGCCGAATTCTTGACAAGGTCCACCAGCTTCTGGAGCTCCTCCTGCTGCTTGGCATTGACCGTGTAGGCGGAGATGCCCACGATGTCGCTGTACAGGGGATTCACACCGCCGAAGCCGGTGTTCAGCTGGGCGTACTCCTCCCAGTTCTTCTGGAGGAACTCAATGGAGGCCAGCAGACCCACCTCGCCGCGCGAGTAGGCCGGGCTGAGCAGCGTGATGCGCTCCTGGACGCGCAGGCTGTTGGTCTGGTCAATGCTGCTGGACACGAACTTCTCCAGCAGCGTGGCATCCTGGGAGCAGCCCAGGGCGGAGATCAGCAGACGGCGCTCGGCCTGGTCGTTGGAGTTCATCAGCTTGTCGTAGACGAAGTCGAAGATCTTGGAGTCGGCCTGCCTGAGGCCGTTGCAGTAGACCTGCGACTGCAGATTGGGCTCGATGGCAGTGCCCTGCTCCACCAGCGCGGTCAGCTTGGCCTTGGTCTCCGTCAGGCAGCTCGGGACACCGACCAGGCAGGCGATGTTGATCACAACGTTGCGGGTGAACTTCACCAGATGGTGCTCACCGTGCAGGTCGTTCACTCCGAACTTGTCGAACTGATCGCCCACCAGCTGGGCCACGTAGAACTGGAAGTCGCCGTAGGCCTCATCCGTGCTCAGATACCGGTTGAACAGAGTGATCACCGTGTTGGCAGCGGACCAGGGCGAGTACTTGTCCTCGTGCGGCAGGTAGGTCAGGAGCTGGAGCAGCGTGGCGTGCTCCACACGGCCGCTGGTGACGAAGCGGTACAGATCGTTGATGAACTGGGCCCGGTTCCGGGGATCGATGGTGTGCGGACGCGTGGTCAGGGTGTTGGTGATCAGCTGCCAGTTGCGGGAGTCGTAGTTGACGCGGTAATAGAAGACGGACTTCTTGTTCAGCACCAGCCAGTTCTCGCTGTCCAGCTTGGCGTCGACGACCAGCTCGGAGGTGTTCAGCAGGTAGTGGGTGGCCTCCGTGTTCCGGAAGTCATTGTTCGAGAAGTCGGCATAGTTGATGGGAACGTACCACAGCTTGTCGTTGGTGTAGTCCTTGTCGTTGGTGTACACCGACTGCTTGACGGTGAAGGTTCCCGCCTCATAGTCCCTGGTCACGGTCAGCAGCGGCACTCCGCCCTGGTTCGTCCAGCTGCTCATCATCTCGGCAACGGTGGCGGGCACGGCGTAGTTCTCCTCAACGGCGGCCTTGGCGATGCCCTCGAACAGCTTGCTGGGATTGGCGGCGGTGTATTGGCTGCAGGGAGTGACCAGGTTAATGATTAACTTCAAAGTCAAGTTAAGATTAAAAGTCAGTCACTTACTTGTCCACCAGGTAGTTGTGCAGACCGCGCTGGAAGACCTTGTTGGTGAGGGCGTGGCGCCACATGTCCAGCACGGATCCGGCCTTGGCATAGGAGACCGAGTCATACAGCAAAGAAATCTCTGAGGGCTTCTGGACGAAGTGGCTCATGGGACGAGCATTGGGGCTGGCATCGTTGACCAGAGCACTCTGGTAGGAGCCGGCATGGAAGGTCTGGAAGATGTCCCACTCGGGATAGGCCTGTCGAGCGAGAGCATTAGCTTCAGGCCAAAAAATTGGTAATCTAGGAATATCCTACCAGATCCACAGCCAGGTTCTCGAAGAGGGTGGCAAAGCCCTCCTTGAGCCACAGGAAGCTCCACCACTCGATGGCCACCAGATCGCCGAACCACATGTGCGCATCCTCGTGCGCCTCAATGGTGGCAATGTTCGTCTGCGTGTTGATGGTCGAGTTCTCCGTGTTGTACAGCAGATACTCCTCGCGGTAGGTGGCCAGGCCCCAGTTCTCCATGGCTCCTGCGGCAAAATCGGGAATGCCGGCCTGGTCAAGCTTGGGCAGGGCGAAGGGCACATCAAAGTATTCGGACAGACGCTTCTCCACCAGCATACCGGTGGTCAGAGCCCACTCCTGGTCGCCCTCGGTTCCCTTGCGGGAGAAGACGCGCTGCGGCAGACCATTCAGCTCACCCTCGGAGTAGACGAACTCGGAGACGATAAAGGCCACCAGGTAAGAGGGCATGGGCACAGTCTTCTGGAAGGCGGTGACGCCGGTGCTAGAAAGGAGTTTAAAAATGCAGGGTTTAGTATAAACTTTAAGATTTTAAAAAAGGATTATATATACTCCCATATTCTGCCTTGACAAACTGCCATAAAAGATCATAAAACATTTTTATGGAATGCCATAGATAATAGTGTTCACGCGAACCACGTAGCTTTTTATGGCATTAATAAACCACGTTTTGATAAAGGGAAATCATTACGTCAAAGTTAGAGTTTCGTTTTTTAAAAACCCAATTAAATACCTAATATTTAAAGTTATAGAACGATTAAGAATATATTGACTCAGATATTGCTTTTACTTTCATATCGAAGATGTGGTTGATTTTGATCCCAAGATTATTGCTTTATCGCACATTTATAGATTTATATAACGACTTTTCGTAAAGTATCGAGAAAGTAAAGCCACGTCTATATATTCTGTTATCCATATTAGGGATCACTTGTCCCAATGTGAATGATCCTTCGCATATGTCATAAGAATAAGTGTGTAAAAATAAACCCTTTGATATTAATAAACCCAATTCCCGCTCTTAAAGATTCTCTCCTCTCCGAATACCAACCTGGAGGCAGTTTCATCCACGGGCATGTTGCTAATGGCATTGTAGCTGGGATCGTGCCTGATCGTAATTGTGAACTCGGCCCGCTTGGAGGGCTCGTCGTAGCAGGGGAAGGCGTGGCGGGCGTCAGTGCTCTCGAACTGGGTGGTGGCCAGGTACTTGGTGGCGCCACTCTCATCAGTGTAGGTGGACAGGTAGAAGCCTCCGTTGTCCGTGCGCAGGTTGCCCTCGTAGTTGATGGTCAGCACCCAGGTGGTGTCCTGGGGGAACGAAAGACCCGTCTGGCTGAAGGTGAGGAACTCACGCTCCTCCTCGTATGAATGCGCCAACACCTGGGCAGTGGCTCCAGTCACACCCTGCTGGATGATGCTGGCGGTGAAGTTCTCCAGCTGGCGGGCATGCACCACGATAGTAGAGGTGGTGGTAACCACCGACAGGGTGATGGCCACGGTGCCCGTGAACTTGGTCTCGCCCGTGTGGACATTCGTGGTCAGGCTGACGGCGTAGTGGCTGGGGATCGTGTCGTTGGGCAGGCGATAGTTATCCTCATCGGCGAACGGGACCACGGCACGGGCATTGGGATTCTCCAGGAGCTGTCCGAAGTGCTCGAGGGGCGGGAAGGTGCGCACCACTGCCGCCTGGGTGACGGCGGAGATGGCCAGGAACACGGCCAACAGGATCGGGACGCGACTCATGGCGAAAGCGCGGCGAGACTGAACCGACCCACTCCGGCCGGCCACTTTTAAGCGAGGCACGTCTCCTTATCTGGGGACCTGCTATACAGATTACCCCAATCTTGGCCCGAAGTGTGTCGTCTGGCAGTGCTATAAAGCCGCATTAGGCCGTAAATCAGCCATTCGATGGCACGACCACTACCCTTTGGATTCCTATCGTGACTTGGCCAATGAATAGGTGTATTTTCGCTATGGTTGGTAACAGCTAGCGGCTAAGATAGTGGCCAATAAGTGTGTTTCTTTCAAGATAGACACGCTGATAAAATCCCAAGTGGCAAGCGTACTGCCCTTGATCTGATAAAGGTGCGTATTAGTGATACTTATTAGTGTAGATTTTCACTTTTTTCATTCAGATCTGGGGTCTAGATCTAACCTCAGACACCGGCTAACTTGCACTGGCTTCCATTGAGATCTCAACAATCCAAGCACTGAGAATACCCATTATAAAATCCTCTCTTCTTTATGACCAGTCTCTTATCTTAGCAAGAAAACAACTTTTATTTTCATAATCCAACAAAGAACTACTTCTCTTTCAGTTGAATTTGGGTTCAAGCATACTCCACACTCTTGCTTATAACGTAGGTGTGCCCAACCCTAAATCATGATTACTATAATGGACCCTTCAGCAGTTGTTCTTGAGATAAGAACGCAACCATTATTCTGGGAAGGATTACTCAGCGAAATGGCGGAAACTAGGCAATCAATTGACCATTCTGGTAAAAACCCAGAGGTTAATGGAATGGGAAGTGTCCCCAAGTTCGTTTAAATTCAACGACTAGAATGGTCCTGTTCTTGAAAGTTCCAAAATCAATTAAAAACGAACTGATATGAGCACGTGAACTCCATAAACCATTCGCGCAACGCTGTAAATATCCACTTCATACTTGATTTTCGTCCTAAGCCTATCTATCAGTGTACTTTATCGGCAACAATGCTATTCCCAGAACCAAGATAAGATTGATCGGGCCACTAAGGCCATAAACGTATCAATCCTCCGTAATCACTGATTTCACAATCCCATCTTGGGAAACTTAGAGCCCCCTACACTGGGGGAATCCAATGCCCGAGATCCATAGAGATGGCAATCAGTTATGACTCACGTTTTTCTTTATTTATGGGTTCTACAATATATATATATAATACTTGACCACAGGACTTAGTCTAAAATAGTTGCGACAGGAGCAGGGCCAACGCACTGATCAGGATCGTGGCGAGGGGCACTGTTAAGGTGCCACTGTTACTTTCCCTGAAATGCTCCTCGATCCAAGTGAATGTAGCATCGCGATGCACATCCAGCCAGTCAAAGTTCGACTGGATTCGGGAGTCGATGACAGTGTTCAGATCATCATTCAGATAGTTGGGTTCCTTTGCCTTCACCTCATCGACCAGGGCGTTAAGCTAATAAAAGGTTTAAGTCATTTATTATACAAGATCTTTCGCAGTTAAAGCACTGGTCACTTACCCTTGTCCTCTGCTTCTCGCTGACCACATAGGTGGCGATTCCCCTTAGAGCCGCGTCGAGTGGCTTTGAGGTCTCCGATAGGTTGGCGTATGCCTCCCAATTGGTCTCAAGGAACACCAGACTGGCGGTCAAACCGTCCTCACTCCTGGAGTACGCCGAGTTCAGCAGGGAAGTGCGTTCCGAGTAGCTCAAGCTGTTGGCAGTGTCCAAGGACAGGCTCAGGAACTCAGCCAGCTGGTCAGCCTTTCCGGAGCAACCCAGCGACGAAATAAACAGGCTACGATCCGTGGCGTCCGTTGAGGAGAGCAGATCCGACTTAACCCGACTGTAGAGCTCAGAGGAAGGGGATCGCAGGCCGGCACAATAGGCCTGAGTCCTCAGAGTGGGCTCAATGGCAGTTCCGTTGAAGAGGAACTCCGAGAGCTTCTTCGCGGACCGGGTGTGGCAGTCCACATATCCCACCTGGCAGCTCAGGCTCACGGTGATGATGCGCAAGTAATTGTTCAGGTAATGCTCGCCGGGAATCGCGTTCACTCCAATCTTATCGAAGACGGGTTCTATCTGGCGCTGCACGAAGCTCTGGAAGTTGTAGTAGGAGTCATCGCCGCGCAGATAGCGATCGAAGACAGTCAGAATGCTGTTGGCATTCGACCAAGGAGCGTATGTCTCCTCGTTCTTCAGATAGGCGAGCAAGTTGAACAAGATCCTGTGGCTCAGCCGACCCGTGTTGACAAAGAAATAGGCATCGAAGAGCAGCTGGGCGCGATTCCTGTGATGGATCAGCCAGGGCTCGGTGTTGAGGACATCGGTCAGGAGCTGGTAGTTCTGCTCGTCGTACAGGGTGCGAATGTAGCTGGATTGCTGCTTGTTGATCAGCAGCCACTCACTGCTCGACACCGGGACATCCGTGACCGTGGTCTCTGTCACATTCAGCAGGTAATGCGAGGCGCTCGTGTTCCGGTAATCCGGATTGGAGGCCGTGGCAAAGTTGATGGGTGTGTACCAGGTGGCGGTGTTGCCGCTATCCTTGTCAGCCAAGTAACGCTCCTGCCTCAAGGTGATGGCACCCGAATCGTAGTTCCGGGTCACGGTAACCAGAGGATAACCCGCCTGATGGGACCAGCTGCTAAAGATGTTGTCCACAGACGTGGGCAGTGCCAGGTTGTGCTCATTGGCCGCCTCTTGGAAGGAGGCAAACAGATCCCACTCATCACAGGAGGTGAATTGGCTGGTTAGGAGCGGATAAGCTAGTATAAGAGGGAGTTACTTGACTCAGTAATACAGGATACTCACTTCTTGGTCAGGTACTTGTTCAATCCGGAGCGGAAGACCTTGTCCGACCAGGCGTTCTTGAACATGTACAGAACACTGGCGGGCTTGGCGTAGGAAAAGGTGTTGTACCTGTTGGAGATCTCGCTGGGCGTCTGCACGTAGTGTGTCATGGGCACAGCGCTCGTTAGGGCGTCGTTCTGCAGGGCACTGTTGTAGTCCTGCACGTGGTAGATCTGGTAGGTGTCCCACTCGGGGAAGGCAATGTCGTTCGACTCGTAGGAGAAGAGCGTGGCGAAGCCCTCCTTGAGCCACAGATAGGTCCACCATTTCACGGACACCAGATCGCCGAACCACATGTGAGCGTACTCGTGTCCAATGATGTTGGAGATGCTCGTCTTTAGGTTTATCGTCGAGTTCTCCGCGTTCCACCACATGTACTGCTCGCGGTAGGTGGCCAGGCCCCAGTTTTCCATCGCTCCGGCAGAGAAGTCGGGAATGCCAGCCTGGTCCAGCTTGGGCAGGGCGAACGGCACTCCAAAGTATCCAGCAAGACTGGACTCCACCACCAGGCCAGACCATAGAGCCCATTCCTGCTGATCCTGCTTACCCTTGCGCGAGAAGACACGCTGACGCAGGCCATTGAGCTCGCCAGTTGTGGACTCGAAATCGGAAACGATGAAGGCTATCAGGTAGGTGGACATCTTCGGAGTGGTCTGGAAGACTGTGACACCAGCGCTAACGGAGGAATTGGAAGGGAATAACGTAAGCCATTCGTTCGTTTCCAGGGTCCACTCTGCGTATGAGTGATGCAGCTCATCGCTCACACGCAGGGGTGTACCTATTGAAGTATCAACACCAACCTGGAGGCTGCCTCATTTACAGGCATATTGCTCACAGCCGTGTAGCTGGAATCGTGGTGGATGGTAATGTTGAAGTTGGCTCTCCTGGCAGGCTCATCATAGCAGGGGAAGGCGTGCCTGGCATTGGTGCTCTCGAACTGTGTGGTGGCCAGGTGGCTGCGAATATCGGGGTTAAAAGCTAATAATTTCAATCCACAAACAAGAAACACCTAATTGGACCAAATTAAGATAAGCACGACTCTATATGCCGATAGGGAATTAAACGTAATCAAGTACAATCGACCTTTATAGTGCGATAAGAACTCGTACTGGGCACAATTAAGGTACAAGTGAGTACGCCTTGAACTAATCTCATAGAGATTCCACTTACTGCACTGTGCCATCGTCGTCTGTGTAGCTCGAATAATAGAAGCCGCCCATGTCGGAGCGCAGGAAGCCGGTATAGTTGATGGTCAGAGTCCAGTTGGTGTCTTGCGCAAAGGACACTGTGGTGTCCACTGGCGAAAACGTGAGGAACTCGCGCGTTGACTCGTTTGCAAAGGTGAGCGGAATCGCCACGGGCTGGGCCAGATCGCGGCTGATAATCTCGGCCGTGAAGTTCCAGGTCTGACGATAGTGCAGCTTGATTTCCCTGGTAGCCTCCAGCACCTGAAGATCGATCTTGACGGTGCCGTTGAACTCCCTGACTCCGCTGTGCACATTAGTCCAGAGCTCCACGTCGTAGGCCTCCGGGGCCGTGTTGTTCGGCAGTCGGTAGTTTCCCTCGCTATTGTCATCCACGCGGGGACTGGCACTGGCGTATTGGATAGCTTCCGCTCCCTTGGTCTCCAGCTGGACACCGTCGATGTCCAGGGACTGTGGCAGGATCAGGCGCGCCTGCAGGCTGCCTACTACCAGGAGCAGCAGGATACACGAGTTTAACAGCCACCTTGCCATGTTGGCTGCTTAGCTGTTTGCTAATTGAATGGCCGCCGCGCTGCGATGGCTTATTTATGGACTAGACCATATCTAATCCTAAGCGGCGATCGCTATAAAGATTGTTGCGCAACTCTCGATAAAACAGGCACTACGCCTGAGTGCACTGGGCCAAGTCAAACAAACCGATTAATTAGGTTGTAAAACGCTTATTTATCGGGCGGTTCGTTAAGGTCCTCTCAAGTTAAGGGGCTCAACTAGGCCAAGTTCTTTTGGAGATCTTAATTGGTATTAAGAGGGGAATCACTATTCAAATGATTCAGTAGCCAGATCCTTATCGTTGGCAGGATAAGGGTTGCTATTGATATTCTATTAATATTGGCTAATAGGTCTAAACTCAATTGCGCCGTAAATTGCTAGGTTATCGGTGTGTCTGAGACGGCACAGGAAAAGTGCAAGTTGTTAAGGCAATAAACTAGGAAAATACACAAGAGCTATAAATTCACTTATAACCGTCTAAGAGTAGTTCGATTATAAACAAGTATAACATTCATTTTATAAGTATATCAATAAATATTGTCATTGCAGTTGAGGGAAATTGAAGAAAGCAATCATTGCTCTAGTGGAAAGTCCTCTGGTGGAAACCCCTCAAGTTTACCCTCTACAATATCTTAAAGCCATAAAAATATATCACAGATCAGATGACCATTTACTGTCTATGACTTTCAGTTTTTGGACCTGCTTATCGATTCCCCTCAAGACCCATCGTCTAGGCCTAATCGATATTCCTTATCGTTCATCCTTTGGAGTCGTGGGGAAAAGCTCTTTTCCCGAAACCCATTGATAACGCCGGCATGACTTGAATCTTGTCTTGTTCTAGTGGAATTAATTTATTTATAATTGAGCTTGTACTTAAGTAGTCTCTTAGAGTAGTGCCAGTTGGCAATCATCTGTAGAACGAGGCATCTATGGACCGCAAGGCACTCCGCACCACCCGAGTGGCGTCCTTGAGGATGCCCTGCGGTCGGCTGGAGCCATTGGAAACGCTAAGCGAGGCGGCCAGCATGGCATCGCTTTTGGCGTCCTCCGGCGGAACCTCGCTTATCAGCCAGTTGTGGATCTGCTGCTGGAACTTGTCCAAGAAGTTTTCGCTGATCTTTCCCTTCTTGCCCACCAGCACCGAGTTGGACTCGATCAGATGCTCGCTCGCGCTTAGCGCCTCCAACTCCATGTGGCTGGCAATGGCCTGGCGAAGCCTCTCAAACTGCAAGGGATTAATCATGAATGAATATATAATCTTTGTATAGAATCTGCTCTCACCTGGGGCCTCTGCTGCCTGGGCACGAACTCGGCGATCTGGTTAAAGTGCTCCACGAAATTGGGCGACCGGCAGAGCAGCTTGTAGTTGCGATCGATGTACTGCCAGATGACGGGCCTGGCCGCTAGGTTGGACTTGTAGACGTAGGACAGATACATCATGGCCTCCGGATCGCTGAGGATCAGGTGCGTGGAGTTCTCGCCCAGCAGCACCTCCAGGTAGTAGAGCAGGTGCCGGTGGCTCTGAGTGCAGCGCAGGGAGTAGATCATGTCGTCGTAGTAGACCGTGTTCCTGTCGGCGGCCTGCATCATGTCGATGACAGCGTAGAAGTCCCGGTCGCTCAGATACTTGACGCCCATGCAGAGAACCGTGTCGTAGGTGGCATAGTAGTCCAAGTCGTTGGTCAAGTTGATCTTCTTAAAGATGTACTCCTTGGCCAGCCGGCGGGTGTACTCCAGGCACTCCTGTGAATCGGCCACACAGGCCATCTGCAGGATCACCTGGCCGGCGTCTAGGGCGCTATTCGAAACGAGTTCCACTGCCGGATTCAGGAACATCCGATGGAACATAGGATTGACCAGGCGGCGCACGAACTCATTGAACAGACTCTCCGAGGCGGTGCCGAACAGGTTGCGCCGCAGGAATTCTATGGTGTCCGCCACCTGGTTCCACGGCAGCATATCCTCCTCGTACTCCAAGTACTTGAGCATCTCGAAGAGCACGTCCACCTGCTCGATCTCGTTGTGCTCGATGAGGGGCTTCAGGTCCCGGAAGAGGGCAGCCCTGTTGACCGGATGGATGAGCGAGTGGTTCGTTTGCAGCTGTCGGGCAATGGCCCTCAGGTTGTCCGTGTCGTAGTGGACATGGTAGAAGCCCGTCTGCTGCTTGTTCACGATGATCCAGTCCCTTCCTCCCAGCTGCAACTTAAGATCCTCCAGGGTCACCGAGTACTGCGACTGCGGCGGCATGAACACATCCACCTGGGTGTCCTCGAAGCTGGGCGTCTGGGCCGTAGCAAAGTTTAGGGGTATCCACCACAGTTCGTCCTTGGAGTGTATGGATCTCTGGTTGAAGGTAATGGAGTTATTCTCGTAGTTCCTCGTGACCAGCACTATGGGCATCCACTCGCTGTGCGTCCACGACAGCATGATGTCCCGTATCTGAGAGGCCCACGCCTGGTGGGAGAAGTACTCGTCCTCCTGCAGCTCCGCCTGCAGCGCATCGAAGAGGTTCAACTCGTTAGACACGCTGTAACGACTAGCCGAGGGAAAGAGGGAAGAGCAAAGGACTTTGGCTCATGAGTTCCACTTGACCAGTTCGAGGGATAGGTCACCATTACTTACTATTTTTCCAGGAATCGGCTGATGGAGCGCACGAAGACCTTCTGGCGGAAGGCGTGATGGAACATCTTGATCACGCAGGCCGCCCGCTTGTAGGTGATGATGTCGAAGGCCGCCATAATGTCCTTCTCCTTCTCCACGTACGAGGACATGGGACGGACGTCGAAGAAGCTGTTGTAGCTGTAAGCGCGGTCCGCCTCATCGGCCACGAACATGTCCATCACCTTGTCCTCGGGGTAGAGCTGAGGGAAGAGTTCAAAGTTATAATTATAATTTGTTCAGCCACAAAATATGCTACACTAAAAATATTTAAGAGTTAGTTAAATAATATATATTCCCTGGCTTAACTCTTACCAAATCTGTAATAACATAGCTAAAGTACGTGGCAAATCCCTCGTTCATCCAGGCATAAGTCCACCACTCGGGGGATACCAAGTTGCCGAACCATTGGTGAGCAATCTCATGGTTCTGGGTGATCTTGTCCATCACCCGCTTGTGCATGTCCGCAGAGTCCAGGTGCAGCAGATTGGCCTCCTTGTATGTGATCAGTCCCCAGTTTTCCATGGCCGCCCCGTAGTTCTTCTTAAGCGCCACATGATCCAGCTTCAGGAGTGGATAGGATATGCCAAAGTAATCCTCGAAGGCAGCCACCGTTCGCACTGCATTCTTCAGGGCACTTTGGCCCTTCTCCTTGGTGCTCGGCGGCGAGTAAATGCTCTGGGTGACTCCTCTGAAGGTCTCCGAAATTCTCTCGAAGTCGGAGATGACAAATGCCATCAAATAAGTGGACATGGGCGGGGTTGTGTGGAACAACGTCGTTGTCAAGTCGCTGTCATAAAACATAAGAAAATGTTATTTGAATCTAAATTTAAAATGCAAACTTAAAGCTTACCCATGGGAATGGACTTCCTTGACTGGCATGTTGGATATGGCCGTGTGACTACTGCCATGTGTTAGCTTTATGCTAAAGTTGGACTTGAATCCGGGCTCGTCATAGCAGGGCAAGATCAGGCGGGCATAAGTGGGCTCCGATTGGGTGGCAGCTACATATCTGTGGTATAAAAATGATATATAGAAATTTATATATATTGATAAAATAAAGGTTTAACGAGACAAAGGTGGAATTATCCTGAAATATGATGTTTTTGCCATGGATAATGGTGAGAAATACTTGTATTCTGTTTAAGAAAGAAGTTCAAGAAATTTATACACATTAATGAACATTCTTTATATTAGCCACTAAATTATTTTACTTTATTTAAATCTTACATCTTACTTCTATTTAACTGAAAGGTTAAAAAAGCCAGAATTATTTACTTGCAATTCTGATAAGAATTTCTTAGTAAGCATTATTTGTAAAATGTATATTTTCTAAGAAGTAAAGAAATCAAATTAATTGCGCGCAATTTTTGTTCAAGTAAATATTGGGATTGAGAATCTTTTACATCTGAATATTATTCCTTATAATATATTATTTATCTTATATTATTATTGTAAAGTACTTTCTGCTCAATGAACACAAAATATATTAACTAAAACCTTGTTTCGCTGTAGAATTTAATGAATGAAAACGAATACTACCCACAGTTGCTAGTATTCCTAATCAGCCAGACTTATCACAGATCATTACTTGTTGTCAAGTGTACTCGACGCCTGCCTATTAATAACATATAATTAAACAAAATAATTTCAGGCCAAAAATCCCAAAAAATCCCAATTCCCAGATCGTTGAACGCTAAAGCAAGTAAAAAAATTAAGAAAAACCAGTTGGAGCCTGCGGCTGCCGGAATGATCAATCACGACGAGAACCAGCTCTCCCACTCTCCGAGGTTCCGAGGAACAATCCGAGCTCATTATTTTGTGAGTATATTTGCTCATAAATTATGGGTGATGCGAATCGGTTGCCCAATTGAAATGAAAGCAAACCCTGGGTCTCGGTTACGCCGAAAGTTAAATAAAAACATTAAGTAAATACGCCGCTGAGGTTTTCTATCTATCGGAGGAAGCGATAAGCCGGGGCTCCCAGATTGTGCGTGGACACACAGTCATGCCCCGTTTATAAAGAATCCCCCCATTCAGAACTCTCACTCACTGTGTCGCATTGTTTACATCGTCACCCCGGTGACGCGGTCCCTATGCCATATGGCATGGGTCCATATACTATAGGGGAGTATACTATATAATGCCGACGCCTGATAGCGATAAAGACCGAGGGCTCTGTCTCTCTGTCTACGGCAGCAAAGTAATTAAAAAGCAAAGCCAAACAAATAATAACAGAAAGTAAAAAATGAAATAACAACGTAAAAGTGAGAGGCAATGTGAACTGATTTTTCGAGTCTCTCCCGGTTATGTAAGGAATACTAGCTCATACTGAGCGCGTGCCTGTCTTGGATTAACCCATCAATCAGGAAAGGTGCCTCTTATTTAATTGATTATGACGCTTATCGTTCAAAATGCTAATTAAATTCTTTCTTTTTCGAATAGTTATTAGCTAACTGGGATTACTTGACGCAAACATAATATCCATTCATTGGAATCTCTTTCCGAAATAATCTTAAATCTCTTCCGAATCCTCCTCTAGATGCTCACATAATCTCACTCGATCGATAGACGTAATACTACTCACACAGTGCGATTGCTCTGCTCGTCTCTGTAATCCATATAGTAGAGCCCCTTGGGCTTTGACATCATAATGCCCGAGTACAGGATCTCGAGGCGGTAGCGTTGGCCTGCCTCGAAGGCCTGGTAGTTCTCCCGCGGATGGATAATGAGGAAGGCCGCGTCCTGGTTCAGAGTGTGGGTCAGGTCGTCGACGACATCCCAGCCCCCGTCGACATCGCCGCCGGTCAGCTGGCGCACCGTAATCTGGATGTTGGTCAGGTTCTTGGCGTGCAGCACTATCTCGTTTGTCGACTGCCGAATGGCTACGTCAATGGTGGCGTTTCCGCTGAAGAGCAGGGTGCCCTGGTGTATGTCGCTGGAGATGTGCAGGCGGTACAGCAGCGGATAGGTCTCGTTGGGCAGGCGCAGAGATGGCCGATCCCGGGTTGGCAAAGATCCCCTGACCACTGGGATCCCCAGCAGGGTTGCCAGCAAGAGAGCAGCACACGAAATCGCCGGCGGGATCATGGTGATACGGAAAACGCGTTTCGGATCGAAGGCAGTATCTGCTCGCGCCCTGGCAACCGCAACTCGACTGAGCACCGGCGACGAGTGGCCACACGGCTATATCTGTAGCTAAAGCCCGCCTGTCCCGATAAGATAAGCCCCGGGGCTGGCTGAGCTGATCGATGAGAACGTCGAGCGGATCGGGTTCGAGTATAAGAGTGCCCTGCACACACAAGCACTCACTGCCTTCCACTCGTGCTCATTCGACGACGACAACACTCGAGGCAGCGGCGTTGAGCAGGTCACGGTGCAGTCCTTGGCACACTAACGACTCGCCCTGCCATGCGGGTTGGTTATCCATCCATCCACCCAAAACGCACTCTTTTCGAGTGGTAGCAGGTGCTTCCATCTCTGGGGGTATGCCAGCACTTGTACTCCTCGAGCAGAAATAATAACAACCCCTAAGACATGGAATAATTATCCCCGATTCCCGATCGTGAACCTGTTTTTGTAACTAAAGAATTAGGGGTATTCCACCAACTGTATATGTTTTTGTTAGCATATTTAAATAAATAAATATTTATACATATTTTGTGAGTGTGTTGCTGCATTTTTTAAATTTAAAGATCTGTAAAAATCACGTGTCTAGCAATACTTAAAGGTAATTAAATTTAGCTTTATAAGTCACCTGCTGAAGCCAGAATGCTTCGTTTACAATTTTCTTTTCAAGGCTAAAGATGGGCTCGTTCATTATTTTGTGTATCCTGGGTCTTGTGGCAGCTTTTCCCAATGATGACAATCCCATAGCCGATCCCCTAGAGGGAGTCTTGGATACTGCGGTTACGGGACCCTTAAATAATATCAATGATCAAGTGCAAGATCTCGGACTTCCTGTTGAGCTGTCCAGTCCACTTGCCAGAAATACCAAACCCCAAGGGAATGGAGAATGCAAAAATAAAGGAGATCGGGTAAGGGATTTAATTTTAATTTACCGATTATTATAAAAAAAACCTTAACTCCGACAACTCTTTTCCAGTGCTTCCGAAAGCGTGAATGCTGCAGTGGTTCCTGTCACGTAATTTTACTGAAGTGTGTCTAAACGTGAATTAAGCAAGTTAATTAACAAACTTGAAGTTATTTGCGGGACAAAATATGTGATTAAAGAAAAATTAATCTCTTTACTATTTCCTGTAAAATATAAAAGCTATTCATTCAAGAGTTTTATGAAGAGTGTTTTATGGTTGTTCTTAGCTGCTCCAATTTTCATTACTAACATCACTTCTAGGGCACGTTTCTTTAAATAAATATTATTTTGACTACGTGCTTACGCATATATTAGACATATTGATTCCTGAGAAATGCAGATGAATAGGAATGAATAGGTCTAATTAGTCGGTAGCAGATAGTCGCAATGATACCGCGGAGCTATTAGTCATCTTGTTTTCGCTCTCTTTGCGTCGTTCTCATAACAGAGATCGCTTATAAGTCGCAATCCACAATCCGAATGCTTCAGTTCGGTATATAGTTTGCCAGCGTCAAGTTGTCTATAATGCCTGCCATCGTGCAAGTCGGTCTTTTGCTTTGTGTCCTGGGTGTTGTGTCAGCTCGTCAGGATATTGGGCCTCGTAGCTGTCAGGAGATTGGAGAACGTGTAAGATACATAGTTAATATATCGTAAATATAATGGTATTTACCCTTCTTTATATCGGCAGTGTCAGACCCACGATGAGTGCTGCTCCCACAAGTGCATGACCTACCTCAGTACCTGTGCCAAGAAGATAGATGACCGCGTTCCCATTCCCCACACTCCTGGCTTCAATGGTATCTTCGATACTGGGAACAAGAAGCCAGTTCATCAGGTGCAAGTCGTAGGACTTTATGATCTGCCAAGTCCTTCGAAGGAGACATATAATATTCAGTCCCAACCTAAAGCTGCTGCGGCACAGTGCCAGGGTGTCGGAGGACCGGTAAGAGTTTTCCTGGAATATTTAAGTGGTATATTATACTCTTTCCTTTTTATTTTTCAGTGTAACAGCAGCACGGACTGCTGTAATTTGCGCTGTCACTTCTACATGCACAGGTGTGTCACCTGAGCGATTTTAGAGGACAATAAGGAACTGTGACTAACCAGCTAATTACCAAATTGCAAAGTATTTGTTAAAAATTTAGTTATTTACAAAATAAAATATATTGTGCTTATTGAAAAAAGACATTTTTTATTGGTTGATGTACTTTTTTAATCTAAAATATGAATATATTAGGGGAATTTTCTTTTTAAGTCTGAACAATAATGTATATAATTGTATACTTAAAAACTTTATTAAATTTTAAATGGAGAATATAACTTAATACAGTTAATTTTGTTTAACCCATATATATTTAAGTAAATTAAATAGATTACATTAAATAAATAATTTTGATTTTAAATATGTATTTATTTACAAAGCCTTCAACACTGTAAGTAATAAAATTGATAAAGCAAAATCGGGCTTTTTGCGACAACCTCAAAGTGATATGCATTAACTGAGCAAAATGTTAAAAAAAAACCCAACATGTGCTTGACCTGATAAGTTTGTTGTTTACTGTATTTGTCATATCTTATATATATTTTGTTTTAAGGGTAGATAGCGCAGAAAAGTCTAGGGGTTTTGGGTATTTTATGTATCTAACAAATTTAAAAGCATAAATAAGCTCTGAGTTGCAAAGTTCTGACTAGAATCTAAGGGTATTCGAGGGTAAAATAAAAAAGTTATGTTAATTTTATTATTATTTAATATTTTCCCAAGGCATGTACATGTGTGGAATAGTCTTAGCAGAATGTATTAGAAAAAAGAATTATTTTAATTTCCTAATATTAATAAAAATTATTCATAATGAAGGCATTTGAATGAAATTATGTTTTTAAAAAACCTAGGGGTAAATGTTCAATATCTCATTCGATGGTTCAGACTTTTGGGATTTATCAAAAGCAATCGTTAAAGTTGACAAATTTGATTTTCTTAAAAGAAAGCGAAATATTAAAAAGCTTCTAAGAAACAAAACTTTACAAAAAGGCAATTAAAAATTGGCAATTAAAAACATATAAGCCCTGTTTTATTCTTCTCCAAAAAGCTTATTAATACAGTTTTGGGGACTGTCACTGCCAAAAGGTTCCATGAAAAGAAAACTCATAAAAATGCTGACCTTGGCCCATAAAAAATCAAGAGGCCTCATATCAGGAGCCCTTAAAAGGTGATTGTACAAATATTACATATTCCCGCTTTCAGTTTCGATATCTATAAAAGTTACCCAGTATCTGAGACATTGGCATTAAATATTGACAGTGGCAATTTCCAATTATCTCGAGCGTCTTGACACAAATGTAGCCCGATTCTCGACTTCAAGCAAGCAGGGGAGCATGTCCGACAAGCCAAAGGCGTTACAATTAATTAATGCCATTGGGTCAGATAGTCAATAATGGAACGGGTTTAAAAGCCAAGTTGGAACCTGAGTTGGTCCTCAGTAGTTCACAGTGCGTTAGGCATCGATCTGAAATCACTATGTTGGGCCTCGTATTGGTAGTACTAGTATTAGCTGTAAGTGAAATTTTTATTAGATCGATTTTATTTCCGATTATATATTATATTATATTCCCTATAAGGCTCAAGTACAAGCTCTGCCTGCCGGAATTGATTCTGCTGCCAAGGATTCCAAATTGCCAGGGATTTCGAAGCCACCCACGCAGCAGCAACTGAATCCATTGAATCCGGATGAGATCACCCTGTTCACCAACATGTTCCTCAGCTTATTAAAAGGCGTAACTGACTACAGAAATGTAGTGGCCGCCGATTCTGTCCAAAGTGTTTGGCAGAGTCCGCCGGTGGTTGACTTTAGTCACCGACTCTTTGCCACCTAGAAATAATTTATATTCTATCTGGCATCTGTTTTTGTGACCAACCAACCTGTTAATACAATGATAACAATAAAATATTCCGTTTTCTTTTACTATTATCACACCAAAGAGAGGTATATAAAAGAGAAGAAATTCATAGAGCCCTTAGTTGGAAATTAACCATGAAGTTTACTGTCACAACTCTTTTAGTGGTCCTTGCACTACTAGCTCCTGGAATGGCTACAAAAACTAAGCCTAAATATAATCGTATACCATTTGGAATGGCGGAATTCGGACCATTTCGTGGTAAAGACTTATCAGTGGCCATGCCATTGTCTAAAAATCTTACTCAGGTAATTTTTACATTTATGGATTCGTAATTTATTTATGTTTAAATCATTATATATTTTTCCAGTTGGAGCGTCTGAATTTGGCTGAAAAGTGTTTGCCGTTCAGACGCAGGTGCTCGATGGCCGAGGAATGTTGCAGTCAGAAGTGCCTGATTCACATTCAACGCTGCAACGCTTAACCCATTTAGGTAGATTTTCTAAGCAAAATTCTCACCTGTGATTAAAATATTACTGAAAAAGTGAAAATAAGGATTCTATTATTTATAGGTATATTTTGTCAGATATCACTGCAGGCAAAAAACGAATTTTTTAAATAACAAATAATAACTAATATGTAAAAGAATTTGCTTCAATTAACCCACCTAATGTTATCTGGAAAAGCTAAAAATGATGTTGACGGAAAAGTCCTTGGAGAAGCCCCGCCCAGAGATTCCCGAGACACCACCAGCAAAGCTGAATCTGATTAAGGAAAGAGAGTAGCAAGCAACTTTTTCACGAACTTCCAAAATACATAAAACACAGATTTTAACATTATTTTTTAAATGTATTTTTCGTAAATACAATATACAACATATGCAAATAGTTAGAAAATCTGCATTGAGATTTCCCCCATTTGCATGCAAATACTCGTACACATACATACATAAGAACCAAAGTAACGGTATCTGAATGCAGCCATTTGTTTTTGTGTAGTAAAACATCAATCAGCTGTTGGACGCTAACGGAACCCATCCCCTTTTCTATGTGCGAACAAAGACAGTGATGCCAATATTTTCTATGGGAAACCGCCATATCTTTTAAAGAGAATGGCATTCTATAAGCCGAATTAAACAAATTATTAAGTGCCCAATGTTTCATATTTGAATAAAATATTGAAAATAAATAATAAAACAAAGTACTAATAATAAATAAATGATAATAATAATTATTTTTTTAGTGGGAAAAAAAGCCAACAGCTAGGCAGCTCTATGAGCTGCCGCCGTCGATCTGGCAACTCGCTGCCCACAAAAGAAAAACAAACGAAGGCAAGGAAAAAAGACAACGCAAATTGCGTCTCACAGGAGAACGAAAATAAAAGGAATTTGTGCGAAAATGTCGGAGATTAAGGCGTTGGAGCACGCCACTCTAAAGGTGCCATACGAGATGCTGAACAAGCGCTTCCGCTCCGCGCAGAAGATCATCGACCGTGAGGTGGACCAGGTGACCAACGTATCTCGGCAGGTGGAGAAGGCCTTGGAGTGCGAAGGCCCCATCCTGTCGGACGTGACCAAGCTTATGGGCAATGTGGCCCAGAAGCTGCAGGTGCTCAAGCGCAAGGCGGAGGAGAGCATCAACGACGAGCTGAGCGTCACCCAGATCTGCAAGCGCAAGCTGGAGCACCTCAAGGGCATCACGCCACCGAACAGTGTGACGGGCGACTTGTGGCAAGGATCGGTGGACCAGTGGAAGCGCATCCGGCTGGACCGACTGGTCATCGAGCATCTGCTGCGCATGGGCTACTACGAGACCGCCGAGGAGCTGGCCGCCAGGTCGGATGTACGCCACCTGACCAACCTGGACATCTTCCAGACGTCGCGTGAGGTGGAGGACGATCTGGCTAATCACAGCACCACGAAGTGCGTGCTCTGGTGCATTGACAACAAGTCGAAGCTGCGCAAGATCAACTCAACGATCGAGTTCAGCCTGCGGGTGCAGGAATTCATTGAGCTGGTGCGCCAGAACCAGCGCTTCGAGGCGGTGAAACACTCGCGCCGCTACTTCCCCGCCTACGAGAAGACGCAGCTGAACGAGATCTGCCACGTGATGGCCCTGCTGGCCTATCCGTCTGATGCCGAGGCGGAGCACTATCGCAAGTACATGGACCCACAGCGCTGGCAGCAGCTGGTGCTGGACTTCCGCCACGAGAACTACCGCCTCTTCCAGCTGTCCAGCACGTCCGTGTTCTCGGCGGCCGTGCAGGCAGGTCTGTCGGCGCTGAAGACGCCCCACTGCTACGCCCAGACCTGCCGCAATCTCAACTGCCCCGTCTGCCAGGAGGATCTCAATCGCATCGCCCTTAAGTTGCCATACTCGCACTGTGTCCAGAGCCGGCTCATCTGCCGGGTGACGGGGCTGCCGCTCAACGAGCACAACCAGCCGATGATGCTGCCCAACGGCCAGATCTTCGGGCAGATGGCTCTGCCGGACATCACCAAAGACGACGGCACCGTGACCTGTCCGGTGACCAATACCAAGTTCTCCAACCCCAAGATCGAAAAGGTCTTTGTGATGTAAGCGGCGGACTAGCGCTCCCCCTCTCTTCCTCCCCCCCCCAGCCCATCAGCACTAAGTTAAGCAAGAAACGACTCTATTTTTGAACATGTAACTCCAGAATTATGTCTAATATTATTATTACTATTGATAAGCGACTTGGAGCGCCCGCGAACGCCCTCGATTTGAATTCCGATTTCGATACATCAGCGGTCGAAGCTGGTGCTGCGCATGCGCAGGTCTATTGATTAGTCGACTCCGACTCCAGTCCGCATCCACGGATTGGCAGTGGCAGAGCAGTCAGTGCGTCGAGGCTGATTCACGCGAACGGCGTAATTCGACCCTCCTTTGAAGTGGCACACTATGCACACACACCTAACACCACTTATATTACATTAAAATAAAGATACAAATAAAGGTTAAATCATACGAGACCACCAGTCAGTCGATTGTCAGTTGTCAATTATCGTGAAATTGCCAGCTTTTCGCCACCGGACGGCTGTTGTTATTGCCGAGAGCGCGCGGCGTCCCCTTCCCTCGGGGGAAATTGTGAAAATTTACACTAGAAATCTGTGTGACGCCGTTGCAACTCTAGGAGGAACAGCTGCGAGCAACAACAAACCACCAGGCCGAGCGAGCCAGCGGATACATAAACAAGCTACACACACAGCCCGCTGCAACCCCTCGGAGCCAAAGCCAAACTACCACCACCACCACTTGTACCCATCACCACCAACAAAACAACAAAACCTCCGTCGCCGCCTCTGTCTCTGTCTCCGCTCCTCTCAGCAGTTAATATTAGTATCAACTATCAAGATCCACGGACTCCAGCAATATGGCACTGGACTTTGTGGCCACCTATAAAGTCCTGGTGCTGGGCGACTCCAATGTGGGCAAGACCTGCATCGTGCACAGATATTGCGACGAGAAGTACTACGACACATACATCTCCACCATAGGTGAGTCCCCCTCAGCCTCAATCTGGAGACAACAGCAGCCGAAAAAGTAGAACTTATGGGGAACAAAAGTATGATTACAATGAAAACAAAACAAAAGGATAAAGGGATATATTTAGATTTCAAATCAAAATATTCCTAGAATTAGAAAGAATACTATGGCATCCGTTGAAAGTCATAAACACTTTTTTGTTATTTATTCTCTCCGATTGTAATACTAAAAGTTGCGATTAAAATCCATTTATATCCTTAATAAGTATGATATTTCCTAGTTCTATTAGTTTAACCACAGCTGTAGACATATATATACACATATGTATACACTATCATCCTTTCATCCCATCTCATCTTCCCCCTCAGGTATAGACTTCAAGCAAAAGCTGATTAACCTCGATGGCGTGCCCATAAAGCTGCAAATCTGGGACACGGCCGGGCAGGAGCGATTCCGAACACTGACCACGGCATACTATCGCGGTGCCATGGGCATCCTGCTCATGTACGACGTGACCAATCTGGAGAGCTACAACAACTTGTCCTACTGGTTGCGCAACATCCAGGAGAACGCCTCGCCCGACGTGGTCAAGGTGCTGGCGGGCAACAAATGCGAATGCTCGGCCACCCAGCGTATGGTGGACAAGGAGAGAGGCGAGAAGGTGGGTTCCACTTGAATATATTTAATGATATGCCTGCCATATTGACACTTTGAACAATTTCCAGATTGCCGAGAACTTTGACATGCCCTTCTTCGAGGTGTCGTGCAAGTCGAACATAAATATTGAGGATGCGTTTCTGTCGCTGGCTCGCAAAATTCGCGAACAAAGAGAGCGTCGGGTGAGTTAACTCAACATGAGAGCTATGGAATATGATATCTTATGTTTGATTTTCCACCAGGGCGACAACTTTGACAACGACGAGAGCAAAGACAAGAAATCACCCGGCTCCAATGGCCTTGGAACCTTCAGTCTCGGCAGTCTCTCCGGCGAGAATCGGTGCACCTGCTAAATACTCATCGATGGATTACGATGCGATCGCAAAACCGCAAAGCCGCAAACCGCAAAACCTGAGAACAAGTTGTCCAAAGCTATTGAGCGTTGTGTAGCGTTGTAGCCAAGTTCGAGCATAGGCCATCCACCGCCCAGAGTGGGAGGAGGGAGAGGGCACTGCGGCGTGTTGCATTCAACGTGATGCGTTCAGATTGTGCATTTTAAGGTTACATAGTCCAAGAGAAGATAGCATAAATATTTTAGCATATTCCTGCGAATACATAACGGTCGATTATACATGCATATTGTCTCGATTCCAATAATTATAATCTAATGCTAAATACATTTATACTCATAAGAAACTAAATCGCGTCTTTTATTTAGGTTCTTAAATCATTTCCCTTGAAGGTTTGCCAAATGACTTATTTACGAAATCCCCACACTCCATTTCCCCGTTGAATACCCAAAATTAACATCGATTATTCCGAGTCGTGGCTCTGCAAATATTATTCCCATTCCCAATCCAATTGCTTATGATAATGCCCCCCGCTCCGGGCAGTCCAATTAGCGCAGACCCACTGATAACATTTGCTCGGACATGTCCACGAGCCCATTCCCCGGCTGGTCGCCTGGCAACCGGGCTTTGACCACCACAACTTTGGTCCGATGGACACATGCCAATGGAAAATATTATCCAACAGACAGGATACGGTGCGAGTTGTCATTGGTTGCGGCCGCCGCTCTCTCGAAGGATATGAAGAAGTTCCGCGCCAAGGCGAGCTCCCTGCCCATTTTCAACGGTCGGATCACGGACGCTACCACTCTGACCACCAGCTCGCTGCAGTTGCCATTGGGACAGGTGCCGGCGAGAAAGAAATCCACCTGCTGCAGGGTGCTGCCCACGGTTTTTACCATTACGGACGGTACAACCGGAGCAGCCAGTACATCTCTGGCGGAGGCCATGTCAACTAGTAAGGCTCAGGGACCCTCAGCCCGGCAAGATCAGCTCCTTCAGCTCAGCGTTCCCCGGGAGGCGGCTGCGGCGGCATTGGCAGTGGCAGGCCCCGAACTGGCCAACTATGAGAAGGTGCGGGTGGTGGGACAGGGCTCCTTTGGCATCGCCATCCTCTACCGACGCAAGTCCGACGGACATCAGATCGTCTTTAAGCAGATCAATCTGAGTGAATTGACGCCGCCGGGTCGGGATCTGGCCATGAACGAAGTGGATGTATTCTCCAAGCTGCACCATCCCAACATAGTCAGCTACCTGGGGAGCTTCATCAAGGACAACACGCTGCTCATAGAGATGGAGTACGCGGATGGAGGGACGCTGGCCCACATCATTGCCGAGCGTCAGGGCAAGCTGCACTTCCCGGAACGCTACATAATCGCGGTATTCGAGCAAATATCCAGCGCCATCAACTACATGCACTCGGAGAACATCCTGCATCGGTGAGATAATCTAAAGATTACTTGTAAGGCATTGTTAAGGATGCTCCTCATGTCTGCAGGGATCTCAAGACGGCCAATGTCTTCCTCAACCGACGAGGAATCGTCAAGATAGGCGATTTTGGCATTTCGAAGATAATGAATACCAAGATTCATGCGCAGACGGTGCTGGGGACACCCTATTACTTCAGTCCCGAAATGGTAAGAGATTGTTCTGCTTAATCCTTCATTAACTGTTCCTCTTGGTTCTCTAGTGCGAGGGCAAGGAGTACGACAACAAGAGCGATATATGGGCTCTGGGCTGCATCTTGGGCGAGATGTGCTGCCTGAAGAAGACCTTCGCCGCCTCCAATCTCTCCGAGCTGGTCACTAAAATCATGGCCGGCAACTACACGCCAGTTCCCTCGGGTTATACTTCAGGACTGCAAAGCCTCATGGCGAATCTGCTGCAGGTGGAGGCCGCCCGGCGACCCACCGCCTCAGAGGTTCTAGTCTATTGGATTCCGTTGATATTCCGCAGCCTGGGAAAGAATAAGGGGTGAGTTTGGGTTGTGTATTCCTTCACCAATTTTAACCTTTACCAAAGCTACACCTATGAGGATGATGCGGGTGGTCCTAGTGGCCAACACTTGGCGGCTGTTGTTCCCGCCGCCGGTCACAGCAACGTAACCATGGAACTGGAGCTGCCCACCGCTCAGACGGAGACCAAACAGCTAATGAGCGCAGAGACGGCGGCGCCGCATGAGATCCTAGAGAAAAGGTAATGGGTTGATCCCGAAATCGGCTCTATAATCCAGCTTCTCTCCCTCAGATCCGTACTCTACCAGCTGAAGGCCTTCGGCACCTGCTTCAGCATGGCTCCAATCCAGCTGCCGCCCAAGGCCGTCATCGTCAGCGTGGCCATGTCCGACTCCCACTTTGTGGTGGTGAACGAGGACGGATCGGCATACGCCTGGGGCGAGGGCACTCATGGCCAGTTGGGACTGACCGCGCTGGAGGCCTGGAAGCACTATCCCAGCCGCATGGAGAGCGTGCGCAACTATCATGTGGTGGGCGCCTGTGCCGGCGACGGCTTCACCATTCTGGTCACCCAGGCGGGCAGCCTTCTAAGCTGTGGAAGCAACGCCAATCTGGCTCTGGGCCAGGACGAACAGCGCAACTACCATACGCCCAAGCTGGTGGCCCGTCTAGCGGACGTCCGGGTGGAGCAGGTGGCCGCCGGACTGCACCATGTCCTGGCGCTGAGCCGCGAGGGAGCGGTCTATGTGTGGGGTACCAGTGCCTGCGGAGCCCTAGGTCTGGGTAACTACCAGCATCAGCAGTGAGTACTTGATGAAGCTTTATTTCTTGAAGAGAAATCTCATCTTCCACTCTTGATCCAGGAAATTTCCACAAAAGATTCTGCTGTCACATTTGAAGACTAAGCCCACCAAGATCTACTGTGGTCCAGATACCTCCGCCGTGCTGTTTGCCAACGGAGAGCTCCATGTCTGCGGCAGCAATGATTACAATAAGCTGGGTTTCCAGAGAGCGGGAAAGATCACTGCTTTTGTAGGTAGCTGCTCCATCTCATATAAAATCCTTACGGCCAACTTTCGTCATTAGAAAAAAGTCCAACTGCCGCACAAGGTGATCCAGGCCTGCTTTTCATCCACCCACTCGGTGTTCCTCGTTGAAGGAGGCTATGTCTACACTGTGGGTCGAAATGCTGAGGGTCAGCGTGGCATACGGCACTGCAACTCGGTGGATCATCCCACCCTAGTGGATGCTGTCAAGGCTCGCTATATTGTGGTTTGTAGTCCTTAGCATCGCTACAGAGTCGCATATTTATAAGGTAACAATCCGCAGAAGGCCAACTGCAGCGATCAGTGTACCATAGTGGCCTCCGAGGATAACATCATCACGGTTTGGGGCACACGCAACGGACTGCCAGGTCTTGGCTCCAGCAGCAGTGGCTTGGGGATGGAGATTTGCACGCCCAACACGGAGCTGGAGCTGGGCAACAACACGGCGGCGTTTACAAACTTTCTGGCATCGGTTTACAAGTCCGAGTTGATACTGGAACCTGTGGATATATTAGCGTGAGACGAGTATTCATCAAAATTAATTGGATAGTACAAGAATTATGTTTTACAGGCTATATTCCTCCAAGGAGCAGTGCGATCGTGGCTATTACGTGCAGGTTCACGATGTCTACCCCCTGGCTCACAGCGTCCTGGTTTTGGTGGACACAACCACGCCACTCATTTCCTCCTACGAGGGCGACTATCCCCAAATGTAGAATCAATAAATAATAGCAAAGTGCTGCGATTATTCGCATGTTAGTCATGCGTGTTTATTGATAATACATTTATTTATCCAAATGTAAGTGTAGAAGCTTAAACTACAACTAAAGCGAACTAAAGTAGAAGCAACGCTCCATTGGCGCTGTGGTATGGGTCATTCTGTGGGTGTTGGGATGCTTGGTTGGGTGGTTGGGTTGCCTCTTGTGAAATGCACATTGCCCGCCTAGTAGCGCGACACCTGTCCGCTGTAGCGATCCTGAGCGGGACGGCTGGCGCCATACATGCCACCGCCGGCACCGCCGCCTCCTCCGCTGCTGTTGCCCTGGTAGCCGGTCGAGCGATCGTTGTAGCCGCGATCGAAGCGACCCTGAACTGGTCCCTGACGCCAGGTGTTGTCCTCCACGGGTGCAGACTTCTGCCACGAATTGTTGCTATGCATATTCGAGGACATGCCGTTGTTGCTGTAGGACTTCATCTGGTTACTGCCACCACCGCTGCCGCCCAAATGGGAACTACCGCCCCCTGATGACGGGGCCCAGATGTTAACGTTGTTCGAGCTGCTGCCGTATCCTCCCGAGTTGGAGTTGTCATAGCGCTTGTTGCCCCTGAAATTGATCAAAAAGTATAGTTAGACGGAAAGCAAATTGGTTTAAAAAGGTAAATTAGAAAACAAGAACAGCAAAAAAAGTTCATGCACATTTTTAAATGAAGGCACACGCTTTTATTATTCTACTTTTTGCTAATTAGGTAAATAACAAAAGATTTTTAGGAAAGGCATGCTTATGACATTTAAACAAATAAGATTCAGGGGTGATAATGCTGACGCTTTCAACTTACAGGCTCTGCGAATCGTCACGTCTGTAGTTGGAGGTGTTGTTGCGATCCGAATCATTGTAGCGTCCACCGCTGCTAGAGTTGTTCTTGTTGACATAGGAGCCAGTGCCAGGGTTGTTTTTGTGCAAATACGAGCTGCTGGAGCCTCCAACGGTGCCGCCCAGCGGCAGGTGACGCACTTCCACGTCACGCTTGTAGTCGTCGCGCTTGCTGGACGAAGAGTAGTCATGCTTGGAGCTGGAGACATTATAGTCATTGCCACTCGAGCGCTTGCTGGGCAAGGATGAGTAGTCGTCGACGGCGTTACGCTTGGACCCGGAGGAGGCGACATAATCATTGCGCTTGTTGTAGTCCATGCGCTTATTGGAGCTTGAATAGTCATCCAAAACGCGTTTAGTGCTCGACGAGGAGCCGTAGTCATCATGCTTCTTGTCATAGGTGCTGTGGGAAGGACGATAACTAATTAGGTTTCGAGTTCAAGAGTTGGAATTGGTCTCGCACGAGTGTTTGTTGTTTTATGGAAGGGAATCTTGTAACTATAACAAATAAGTAATCGGTGGGATTTTGGAAACAAAAGAAAAAAAATCTAATATGGACTTTGGGCGGAATTGTGTTTACCTGCGAGAGCTGACTAGATTCGTATCGAATCGGGGTGGTGGTGGGGCATCGAAGATAGCAGTACGCTTGCGATCGGAGACGTCTCCGTAGCGGTCGTCGGTGCGTTTGCTCACTACGCGCTTGACAGGATCATCGCGAGATTCCATAATCCTGTGCGGGTGATTCGACAAGAGCGAGAGGAAGAGAGATGGAAGAGACAAGAAGAGTTCGGTTAATAGGGCTAGCAGGAGCAGCAGCTGTCGGTGATGGGGAGGGGGATAAGTGGAGCTATCAGACTCGGGCATTAGACTAGAATGCATCATTGGCCTATAAACCGTTTTGAAGCAGTTTAAGAGTCGAAGAAACAACGTGGAGGAGGCTGGCTGCAACTTAAATTAACGCACTAATCACACGGACAAATGCTTTCCGAAAGAGAGTACAAAAATAAATATATAGATAGATATATCTGTGTTGTTGTCTCTGCGCTGGCACGAGTGCAACGCGGTACGATTTGTTTTGGTTTTTGTTTTTGTTAGCATACTTCATCTGTTGCCGCTTCAGCTCGAGGCGTTCCAGCTCGATTTTCTCGCGCTCCAGCTTCTGGCGCTCCCGCTCCATGCGCAGCAGTTCGGCCTTCTCGCGCTCAAGGCGCTCCCGCTCGACAGCCAGCTTGCGCCGCTCCTCGGCCAGGCGCTCCTCCTCGATGCGCTGCCGCTCGCGGGCTTCCCGGCGACGACGCTCCTCCTCGCGCAGCTCGCGCTCCCGCTCACGGAGGCGCTGGCGCTCGCGCTCCTCGCGTATCTTCTGGTAGGACAGCATTTCACGCTGGCGGCGCTCGCGTTCCCGTTGCCGCTGCGAGATCTCGCGATCAACATCGCGCGGATTGCGGCCCGAACGGTGATCCTGGCTGCCTTGCCCCTTGTGGCCTCCAGTACCGGATCGCTCGCGATCGTGGCGCCTATCCTGGCTGGCGGCCGACTTGCCCCTGTCATCGTTGCGGCGCTGATTGCGCTCCCTGTTGTTGCCGCCATCCTTGCCGTCGCGCTTCGACTCCCCGCTGTTGGACTTGCTGTCGCCGTTTCCATCGCCGCCCTTCTTGTCGTCGCCGCCGTTGTTACTAGAGCCCTTGCCATTTCCGGACTTCTTGCCGCCGCCGTCTTCTTCCTTCTTCTTGTTGCTGTTCGCAGCGTCGCCCTTGCCCTTACCATCCTTGGAGTTGGAGGTGCCGCCGATTTCGTTCTTGGTGCGTTCCACCGAAATGATGCGTCCATGCAGCTCGGTGCGGTGGAGATTCTCGATGCACCGCGAAGCGTCCCCGGACGAGGACATGGTCACGTAGCCGTAGCACCGAGTGCCGGGCGTACGCGTGTTGGTGACCACCTTGGCGCCGATCACCTTGCCGAACTTGGAAAAGATCGCCTTAAGGTCGCTGGCACGGGTCAGAGTGGAAAGGCCGGAGACCCAGAGATTGCGAGACAGCGTCGCCTTCGAGTTGGCACCGTTGGCACCATTGCCAGCGCCCGATCCTGGGCCCGATCCCGAACCGGACTTGCTGCCGGTGGAGCTCGATGCTGCGGAGGATGCGGCACCAGCTGCTGCTGTCGATGATTTTTCTGCAAGTTCCATGTAAATAATAATATTGGAAGAGAGTTATGGTCAGAGCTTTGAGTGGCTGTAACTGGTTAACTGTTTTGGTTTATGATACGGTCTTTAAGGGAAGCATGTTGTGAACGCACACATTTTGTAGCTGCTGCTGATGTTGGAGTTTAGAGCGCAAACGTCACCTAACGGAGCGAAGAGAGTGTGAATTTGATCAGGCTGGTGGTCGATCGCTGCAGCCGGTCCTCTTTCGGGGGGGAGTGGGTCCAGGATAGAGAGAGGAGAGAGAGAGGAAGGATGTTTGTTCCACAGCTACAGGCTCAAATCGTACGTCATTTCTGGCACTCGTTCCCTTCGATTCCTCGGAGAGTGAAGTACTCCTGAAGCAGAAGGTCTTTTTCCAGAGAATTAAGTTGCAGCAACTCCCGGCATCAGCAGAGGAATCAGTCCTTCCAGTTCCAGTATCAACTCGATTTCCATCTGCTGGACTTTTCTAGTTCTTCTCTAGGTTTTTGGAGAACTAATACTGCGATTTTTCTCACTGGATAGTATCAGGATCGGAGTTAGTTTGGTGATCAAGAAGTTTCCGTTGAAGCAAACTGGAACAAAATACTGTTAGATTAGCTGCAATCGCCGAAGCCGTAGGTCCAACGCCGCCGCTGCTCTGCATCCCTGCTGTTAGCCATGTCCCTGGTCCTGTCCTGTCCTTTTCCAAGTCCAAATGTCCTAACCAAATTCACACTCTCTTGCATAATCTTTGGCACACATGGTCCTTAATAGCTTTCGCTCAACTTTTGTTGAGTTTATCGACCTTAACTGGGGTTTCATGCTTGGCCCGAACAATCCCAACGCAATACCTTCCGAACATACACACCGAACTTAGTCATGCTAAAACTGTAGCTTAAATTACCTTTATCATCCTTTTGGTTCAATGATTTTCCAGACGACTTTTGATCGCTGTTTTTAGATAAAATTAAAACAAAAAGTAGTTAGTTAGTGGAAGCTTTAAAAAGAGAGCTTAGAGGCTACTAACCCGGCGTCTTTTTTGTCAGATGATTTGTCATCCTTCTTCTTAGAGCGTGCGCTCTCGTCACCCTTCTTGTCGGCATTCGAGTTGGATTTATCTGATTTGTTAGCTGGCTTTACTGTAAATTGGAATGGAATTGTTGTGTCAGAAACAGAAAATCTCTCAGAAAATGTAAAGCAAATGCAATAACTCGAATAGCTTATCGCGAGCAAAAATGGAAATGTATTCGTGGTTGGGCAATAAATACGTCTGGCTTGTGAAACCAGCCAGAGGCGGACTATATTCACATATTCATAAATTCTGCTGCGTTTCCCCCATTCTGTAGAACATTTCAAACATATCATTAGATCTGTGACCCAATAACTCACCCGACTTAATAGACTTGTCATCGGGAGCCTGCATAGAAAGCAAATTGAATTAGAATAGAGCAATCTAGGGGCGGATATTAAAATTTACCTCATCATGCAGCAGTTTCTGCTCATCTTCACCAATTGTCAAATTGATGGACTCGTCGTTGTCCATGTTGACGGTGTCGCCGGTGTTCTCCTCCTCGCCCTGGATGTCATTGCCGGCCTCGGCTCCAGTGCCATTGTTCTCGGCCCCATCCATATTATCATCGCCTTCGGCATCCCCGCCATCGCCATCTCCATTCTGCTCATCGTCGTACTGCTCATCCTCCTCGTCATCGTCATCGAGGATCACGCATTCGTCGTCCACATCCCCCACTTGATCAATCTCATGCCCATCATCGTCTTCGTGATGGGAGAAGTCGTTGCCATTCTCAGAGTCCAGGACCTGCGGCTCCTCATCTAAATCGATGGGCTCCTCTTTGATGATCACCTCGCTTTGGGTGTCTTTAATAGGCATCGGCATTGGTTTCTTGGCCTTGGCACCAAGCACAATCAAGTGGGTGGCGGGGTCTACTCCCTCCTCCTTAAGAGCCTGAAAAATATGCACGCACACAAACAGACTATACATGTAGACATGACGCCACACAAGCAAACAAGGCAGTTGCACAACTGGCTGCGCTTTCAGACTGTCTCCCACCCGGCTAGAAACTAAAGTGGACCGCGCTCTCACCTTTTCCAGACGATCGATTAGCACCGCCTTTGGGCCGACAGTCTCCAGCTTGCGCTGTTCCAGCTGGTCCTTTAGGTCGCACACGCGCAACTCGGTTATTTTCTTGCCTTGCTCGGGCATTTTCACTTGTGCTCGGTCACTGGGTCACTAATCTTATTTTAATTAAAACTGGGACGCTCTCGAAAATCGGGGAAGTCAAATTTACAATTACTTTTCCTCGTCTCGAAACGTGTGAAAAATCTGCTGTCAAGTGATACACACAAATTAGAGCAGAGTTGCCAGATGCCAGAAGGGTTTTCCCCTAAAAAATCTCGATAAGTTGACAGGTCTGCGATGTTTCTCCACCACTGTAGCGATAGTTTTTCTATCGATAAGAGTCACGCACAACAACACTGCTCTTTACCAGAAACTGTTGTTGTGCCATCCCTAAAGCCAATAGTTGGTTTTCGCGGAATTTCATGTTTTTATTCAATTAAATTGTGAGTTATACTGAATATTCGCCATGTCTGTGGTTATAGAGACCACGCTAGGCGACCTGACCGTCGACCTGTTCACCAACGAGCGTCCCATCGCCTGCCTGAACTTCCTGAAGCTGTGCCAGCTCAAGTACTACAACTTCAATCTGTTTCATACGGTGCAGCAGGGGTTTATAGCGCAGACCGGCGATCCGAGCGGCGCCGGGGATGGCGGCTCCTCCGTCTGGGGCGTCGTCGAAGGCTTGCAGAAGCGCTTCTTTGAGGCTGAGTACCTGCCCCGCATCCACCACTCCAGCGCCGGCATGCTGTCGCTGGTGAGCGCCGGCAAGAATCTGGTTGGCTCGCAGTTCTTCTTTACGCTGGGCGAGAGCTTGACCTCGCTGGACGGCACCCACTGCGTCATCGGCGAGGTGGTGGAGGGGCACGACGTGCTGCGTAAGCTGAACGATGCCATAGTGGACGATAGCTTTCGTCCCTACCAGGACATCCGCATCACGCACACGGTGGTGCTGGAGGACCCATTTCCGAATCCGCGCGGGCTTCAGGCACCAAGTCGCTCGCCTTCGCCCAGTGCCGAGCGCCTGAAGAACGGCAGGATCGCTGCCGACGAGGACATCGACGACACGGATGGCATGACCATGGAGGAGATGCAGGAGATGCTGGCCGATCGGGAGGCCAAGGCGCGTGCCACTATACTCGAGATCGTCGGTGATTTGCCGGATGCGGACATGGCCCCACCGGAGAACGTTCTCTTCGTGTGCAAACTGAA
Organism: Drosophila watanabei; assembly: GCA_008042575.1. Lineage (NCBI taxonomy): Eukaryota > Metazoa > Arthropoda > Insecta > Diptera > Drosophilidae > Drosophila > Drosophila watanabei. The sequence goes on from VNJS01014870.1 coordinate 181,316, forward strand.
TCCAGTGACAACCGACGATGACCTGGAGATAATCTTTAGTCGGTTCGGCGTGGTCAAGGGATGCGAGGTGATACGCGACCGCAAGACCGGAGACTCCCTGCAGTACGCCTTCGTGGAGTTCGAGGACCAGAAGTCGTGCGAGGCTGCCTATTTTAAGATGGACAATGTCCTAATCGACGATCGTCGCATCCACGTCGACTTCTCCCAGTCCGTATCCAAGGTTACCTGGCGGGGCAAGGGACGCGGCGTGGTTGGGGACGAGGGCAGACTGGACTTTGACAATTTGCGAGATGGTAAAGATCATAGAAAGCCCCCTCAAGGACGTGGTAGGGCCGACAACCACAGAGATGGCAAAAGATCCGAGGATCCCAGAAGCAGAATGAGCTCTGCCGAACGGCGGAAGGCGAGGGAACAGCGTCACAATGAGCAAAGGGAACGAGATGACCGAAAGAATGTGCGCAGGCGTTCCGGGTCCAGGGAGCCAAAGGAGCGATATCGAAGCGACAGGTCAGCCAAGGAATACACCGATCGAAAGCATGTCAATGAGCGTGATCAGAGGGATCGGCGTAGATCAGTCTCACGGAGTCGTAATGATAGAAGACGTTCCCGGTCCAGAGATATGCCACAGAGGAAACGATCCCGGTCAAGAGATCAGGCCCAAAGAAGACCTTCCAGGACAAGGGATCTAACACAAAGAGAACGTTCTAGGGATCGCACAGAAAGGAGGAGATCCCAATCAAGGGATCGCGTGCGAGACAGATCTCCGCAGGACAGGAGGCGCAACGAAAATGGACGTGATAGAAGCAGGGAAGCAGTCAGAAACCGAGACAGGTCCCCTGAGCGAAGGTGTGTTCTCTACAGCTTATTGATTCCCGTCAATTTTTAACATCATCTCAATCTTATTTTGCAGACCACAAGATAACCGAAGGGCATCCCGGGATCGTGATGATCCAAGGGGTTCAAGCCGAAAGCAGAGTCCCGAAAGAAAGCGAAAATTTGCTGCATCTACGGAAAAGAAGACTAAGAAACAAACTAAGAAATCGAAACGGGCAGCCAGCAGTAGTTCAGAGTCCACCGAGAGTTCCTCGGAATCCGAGAGTGAATCGGACAGCTCATCCTCTGAAAGTTCCAGCAGTTCCTCCTCCTCCTCCTCATCAGACGAGCGCGGCAAGCGCAAAAGGAGCAAGAAGACCAAGCGAAAGGTTGATAGTTCCAAGAGCAGTCAGAAATCGAAAAAGAAACACCATAGGAAATAACAATAAACGACGTTCTTAATTGAAACCAAGGATTTTAACTAGAGATCTAATAATTTATACAAGACTACTTCTTCCGGGCCGCGACCTCCGCCTCCAGAGCAGCCATTGCAGCTCCTCCACAGCAGCCTTCCGTGTTCTTTTCGCCGCGTCTCCGCCTGGGTTTCTCGATGACTGCATCGGGATTGAAGACTACATTGTCCAGCCGCGTCGTCTCCGGCGTGATGCGCAGCTCTGTCAATAGAAGATTCCTGAGATATACGACGAACTTGTTTATATAATGGCACACACTAACCGTAGACGCCCTCCTCCTTTTTCTTGGCTTGAATCACATTCGTGCGCAGCTCGTGGTCCACGTCCTGGGCCAGTTTGATCATCTTAAAATGGCAGAATAGTAAGATTATCTCATAAGTGCGTAAAATCAGTGCAAACCTTCTGGATCTCATCCTCGTTGGTTTCGTTCCGATTCTGCAAGAACGATTCGTTGATCTTGGCTCGTCCTGCCGTCAGAGCCTGGACATCGCCTTCGAAGACATACTGCCTCGTCCGATGGAGCTTTTTGAAGGCACTGAGCACCTGCAACTCATACATTAAGGGCTTATTCACGTATTTTTGCTAAAATAAAATTACCTGGCGCCGCAAGTTGGACATTCTGTTGCCGTAGTGTGACCAAATTAATTATAATATCAACTAGTTACGGTAAATAATTTAGTGGGTTTTTTATTGGAGCAGAACGATTAAGAAAACTAATTACAAATTTAAATATTTTATTGCAAAATGGCTTTTAAATAGTGTTTATCAAGATCTTTATAACTTTACGTCGCGTTAAGAAAGCGCTGGTGGTATTTTCCGCAACTTACAGTTTGGTAAACTTACGTTGCCGTGCCACGGTCCCACTGACGCTGAGTTTATAAAAAAAATTTTAACGTTTGGACGCGAATCGCACGAAGAAAAATAAAAAAAAGCGGATGCTAGGGTAAAACTGGACAAAATGATCCAGCAAACAATTATCTAAATTCTTTTATACCGCGTGCGATCCGGCCCAGTGGCGCCTCCGAGTGGGTCAGCGAGATTTTAATTCAGAATCAGAAACCACGACTTCCACTGTGCTGCGGTTTGCCCATTGGAATTCCCGAATATCCTGACAAACAATCTTGTTGATGTCAGATTTTTAAGTGTGCGTGCATTAACCAAAAAAAAAAAGGAAAACTGGCTAAAACCAGCGAAAAACTGTCCTCGTTCTTCGTGAGCATGGACGAGGAGGAGGAGGAGGTGACAGATCTGAAGCTGCAATTGTTCCACAATACAGTACGCGAGCACATTGTAAGTCGTACATATGCGTTCATCCCCCTTCCACCCAAAAACCAAAACAACAAAATCGGGAGCAGCTGCTCTGTGCGTCTCTCTCGCTCTCTCTTCTAACTGTACAAAAGAACCAGGCGGGGGGTGTATGTGTGCGTGCGACGCCTTGAATTACACACTACTTTGCCTTTTGATAAACAGAAATCAGTTGGCCGTTCAGTGTACACAGAAATTTATTTGTTTATGGTCGGTTATCAGGCGTGGACTACACTGGTCAGCACTTTTCGGTTCTTGGTGTTTTATGGCCCACCGGCTATCGGGGAGGGAAGGAAGTTAACGGTGGGAGGTGCCGATGGCCGATGGCCGACATCCACTCTCTTGCACTTTCTATTTGGGCTGCAAAAATTAACACGCACACACACGAAAGTTTCGATACACACACACAAGCACCTGTTGTTAATCAGAAAGTCAAGCGATAATCGAAGATTCGACTCTCAGATACTGGGTAGTGCTGGGAGCTAATCAATGCTCCCGGTAAGAGATTACACTTAAAGCTATATAGAATTTCTTATTTTATTTTAATATTCAAGGGAGAGACAGGCTAAATGTTTACTTTCTATAAGGGAGTTAATGAATAAGATATACAATTCTAAAAATAGTAATATATTGAATAGATTTATTTATTAGATTTGTTATTCTTATTTATTTAATGAAAGCTGCGTAGTCTTCACTAAGAAATGTTGCAGATTTTGGATATTTTTGTAATCAAGCCATGACAGAATTTTACTATTTAATTGGCTGATAATACTTTGACTTATATTTACATGATTATTTAGAAGTTCCTCTTGTAATTTAAATACTTAGGATTATTAAAACAATAGTGAGTTTTATTATCATTTAATCGGTAATTGGTCATCGATTCCAATGTCAACTACCCTTTATTATTCTTTGCAAAGTTTTATTCTTAGAAAAAGAAAAGCTCCCATAACTCCAAGAAAACGATAAGATAAACCATAAAATACCATTTAATTGATACCAATTTTATAAAGGTTCCATAAATCGTAGGAGGAGTAATTTTATACCCATAAAGCCGAACCGAAAATTGGCAGAACAATGCAAATTGAAATTAAAACAAAGGCAAGAGCGGCGACGGCGACGGCACCAGCAACAAGTGAAAGTGTTTCACTCGAGCTACTATTTATAGAAAATTTTTGGGCGTGTAATAACAGCAAGCAGAGATTTATGTAAACAGCAATATATACCATATATATACACGAGTTTATTGGATTGCGCAAGGCATTAATTTCCTTTCGAGAAAATGTCGAAAAATACCCACAAACACTTGCAGACAGACCCAAAAGATTTCAAGTGCAGGGCCGTAGTAGTGGTCACGGTTTTCTTGGGATGATGTGTGCTTTTGAAAGTGTCTGGCGTCGTGACCAGCTGTTGGACTTTGTTTAAACAATGGCAGACGAGGCGATTCATACATTTGAAACAGTTTAAATAAACATGAATGCAGCTTTGCCTATGAGTATTTCTTTTAAAAATACACAGATCTGTGTATTTATAAACCCTGCCATAAGTATTTCGAATTGTTGAGCTGGTTCTGGCTGCTCCAGGAAATGGAAACCGGTTTTGTCAGCGGTTCTGGTTGCATCGCCCATAGCCGAAAATTGAATAATTCCCCAACGAATGTGGGTCAGACCCCCGCGCGTACGTGACGTGGGGCTTCCAATAAATGTAAACATGCCAAAGTGCTCATAAATAATGCAGGAATCTAAGGTCAAAATCCGAATTAAAACCACTAATTCCTGCGGTGCGAAATTGTGGCTTGAAAGTCTCTGATTCTTAGTCATTTTACTGCAGTTACTTAACTTGATAAGGAACATTTTTGATGACTTGTAAACAGCTTTTGAATATGCCTTTTTATAAACAGATTAAAGCTCGAGCAATGTTATACGATACCATGGAAACATGGAGTTTGCCAACGCCCTCTTTAGAAAACACATTTCACTTCGAGTAATTAAAACAATGGAGACCACTTGTGTCTAGAACTTAACACACATGTGCACATAAAAACCAAGTATTTTCGGGCAAGGAGGCATAAAGTCTAAAGTTCTGAAAGCTGTCTTAAGTTAAATATAAATTGTTTATAGTCTGGACCTATACTCCATGACCTAGATTTTAATAAAATTTCATTTTGGAACAGAAACTTGACAAAGGTTAAGCAATGGGACCTAACTTATTGAAGTCTTTCAAGAGCTTTTCCTTGGTATTTCTGCATGCACAATATACCCCTGTCGACCACAACTATTGGGTATAGAAAAAGTATAAATATTTTGTAGCTCATTCACCGGCATTCGAAAAACCCGTCTGGCAAGCGCTAGTCCTGCTACCTCCAAACGTCTCCGCCACCGCTGTTGCCTCGTTTTGGCCAATATGTCGCCGTCTTCGCCTGCTTCTTCTGGCTGCAGTTTGGGCGTCGCTGCTATTTTTAGCCAAGGCGGCGTGTCCACATTTTAATGGGCGTGCTGCCGTTCGTTTTCCCCCTTGAGTTCATGTCAAGTCATTGACTCGCAGATCGCCTACGATCGGCGGCGCACTGCAGCCCAACTTTGCGTTTGGCCAAAACCGAATCTCTTGGAGCGTGATAAATGCAGTTTGTTGCACAGTGGCACTTGCACGCTGTTCTGGCTGATAAGCTGCAAACTAAACTTGGTTCAATTGGGACTCATTCAGGGGAATGCCTCGGCTTATTCTCAGGAATTTCATTTGTAAATGATGCTCTCGTATCACTCGGTATTTGTCGGCTACGTGTTCCAAGTTCAACACGTCACGCCTAGAAAGAGCAGTGCGTTTCGTAACTGGAAGATAGTTCAGGTTAATGAGTACAACTACTGCTTCAGATAAAGATATTATAGTGTTTTTTGTATTCAAAAATCTATTTTAAATCGATAACATGTAGTCCTATAGGTCGAAGTCGCTTTATAGTTTCAGCACGCACAGTATCGACATTTTTCCATGATCTACACTGGGGTTCTATAAATAAACAACGCAAACTGTTGATAGCAAGCGATTTGCGTCTCTTTATTTAATTTTTAATATTTGCCCACATTTTTGGTTGAAATACATTTGTGGCGGGTAAAGAAAACTGTTTAAATATTTAGCCTTACGTATCTCTGTATATCTGGAGCTCACAGAAGGTCACTCCACACTCTATATACGGTGAGATGATGGATTTATTTCAATAAAATAAAAGAAATGCCGCGAATAATTGAAGATAATTTGATTTAATTGATCAGACAAAACGGGGCTTCGTTGGGCCATCAAAAGTTAATTGGAATTCGCTATTGTATAAGGCATTGCCACAGACACATTCGAGAGTATCCCCCCGATACCAGTACGAGTGTCTCGAATAACAAACAAAGAACCCACTAAACAATGCGAGTATAAATTAATTGTTTTTTTTTTTGCTCTCACTCGGCGAATTTTTCTAGCCAGAGAGAGAGAGGAGGAGAACATGAAAAGTATCTTTGTTAATGATTTATTTACGTGCCTAGGCATTTGTGTGGCGACCATCTACGAATTTTGTTTTGTTTTCGCTTCTCGCCAGAGCCCACAATAGCGCAAATATGACGTGTGCCAAAGCCAAATGATTGGCATCTATTTCGTGGCCATAAAAACATAAACATATCATATGCCGAGAAAAACGCTGATGCCAGCTTCAGATTTCGACTTCAGACAATATTTAATCCACGAAAAGTCTGGGATAATCACATAATGTTTGAAGTGCTGACACTCATGGGGTTTTGTACGACCGTAATCGGTCTAGTTCTTATCAAATATTACGACTTCTGTTGTTGGCCACTGATAAGCTTTCTTTCTGACCTTTGCCCGTAGCCAAAAACGTAACTATATGGATTAATTGGCGTCCATAATTAATCATCAAATGCTGGTTTGTTTATGGTTGATATGGAAGCTTGTAACCCAGACCCAATTCGAATTATTACCAGGCTAAGAACCTATTAGAACTCAGTTCTAAACGTCATTCAACCGGAAATTGAATACTTATTTAGCTGAGAGTCCAAGTACCGAAATTTCAACTCCTTGTGCCAATATATATTTAGAGATAAGACCCTGGAAACACTTGAAGTCCTTCAACCTCAGACTTTGACATCGTCCAACTGATTCACACAAATTTATAAAGATCTATTCGGAATCAACAATTAATCCATTCACTTGTGTACATGAATATAGATTTTCCCCCAGACGTATATTTGCTCGCTAGCAAATGATTTTCGGGGCGGAAAGCCAAATGACAACATCAAATGTGTATTAAAAACAAGAAGAAACAAAAGGAATGCGTGGGTGTCTGTGTTTACTTTAGAACTTTTGTTTATAAATAAGTAAATGTGTGAGGAAATGTGTTATGAAACCAAGAATAAATTTAAATAAAAAGCAAAATATCTTGCAGGTGCAAAGACAAACATCTTGGGAATAAAACAAAATGAAGAAAAAAGATATACGTTGGCTTCTATATTTACTTATGCTTCAACGTCATTAAGGTGTTCAAGGTGTCTATAGATAATATAGTGTCTATAAGCAGGTGTTAATAGACTTGAATATTATGTTTTATTCTTAGGAATACAGTTTAAAGTGCAGGTGTCTTCTCACTTGAAGATTGCTTAAAGATTAAACCACTCCTTTAAATTAAATATGATTCTTAACTCATTTAATTTTGTTCTTTTTTATATTTTCAGATATTTCTGCTACTTGTCATCTTGTTGTACTTCAGCTCGTATGTCGTGGTCTCACGTTTTCGGCGGCGCGATCGTGACGATCTCTATTCGAACGACGAGGACGAGGTGCTGGTCTATCGCATAAGGTAAGGCATCTGTCCAGTGGTCAAAAGCAGAGTCAACAACCTGCCCGCCCCACTAATTGCCGACTCATTTGAGTTGCATTCGGTTTCGTATTCGCATTCGTTCATGTCACTAATGAATTGTTTTTCCTCCCGTGTTTTTCCCCCACCAGCTTTTGGCTCTGCACCTTCACCCTGGCTGTGGCCGAAGGTGCCGCCATGCTGCTGCCCGTGTCAATAGCCAGCAACGAGGTGCTGCTACTCTATCCCAACAGCTACTATGTGAAGTGGCTCAACAGCTCCCTCATACAGGGTGAGTGGTGAACAAAGGGTCGTTAATACCTTAACTTATATTGATTTTTCTATTTACAGGCCTGTGGAACCATGTCTTTCTGTTCTCCAATCTGTCATTGTTCGTCTTCCTGCCGTTCGTCTATCTGTTCTCGGAATCCACGGGATTCGTGGGCCACAGGAAGGGCATCCTGCCGCGCGTCTACGAGACCTTTACAGTATTCATGCTGATGGCAATTATTGTCCTGGTACTAACTGCCGTCTTAAGCGCTGTCTTTGGCATTGAAAAATTTCAATTCTTCTGGTTTCTAAGTGAGTATAAGGCCGATGGATGCACCGGGAACGGAAGAGATCAGCTCCAATGTCAATTGAGATGCGCTTTTCCGTACCCGTGACATGCCAATCCCATCCCCCTGTTATGGGATTGGTTCCAGTCGCCGACTGAGTGCACAATGCATTGCTAATTTCCGCTTGTTCACGCTCCACAGATTTGGGCAGTGTTCACCTGCCGTTCCTTTATTCGTGTGTTTCGTTTCTGGGCGTGATGCTTATGCTGAGTGAGTATTACCAACTAATATTACATTAAATTAATTCGAAAGCTTTACTCTTCATCTTCTATCTGCTTGATGTACTTGTCGATGTAGGCCAGTTGCTTGGGATTATGCTCGCGGGCCTTGGCCACGCTCTCCTCGAAATTTTCGGTGTCGTTCAAGCGTTTGAAGACAGTAGCGCGGTAGAGCCAGGCGCGCAGATTAGTCTCCTGCAGCTTCTCCAGGACATGTTTGCAGTCCTGCAGAGCGCGCTTATAGTTACGAAGCCTGAAATATACCAGGGGATAGGTTTATGAATCTTATTTAATAGTCTACTTTAAATCTAGTTAAATAACTTACTTTATGTAGCACAAGGCGCGATTGTTATAGGTAATAGCACTGTCCTTGATCTTATCAATGGCCTTTCCATAGTGTAGAATGGCCTTCTCGTACTTCTCGTTGCGAAAGGCCTCGTTTCCCTGGCTGGAAATCGCTTAATACTATATATACTATATATAAAACATAATAAGATTCCTGTCTTACCCTCTCTGTAACTCAGCTTCGTATTCGTTTTTGGCCCGCGCCTCGGCACGTTCATTAGCATCCCGTTCCACCTGCTCCATAAAGGTCTTCTGGTCCATTGTCTGGGCCTGCTTCTCTTGTTCCTCCTGGAGGCTCTTCTTATTGATCACCGTGCGATTCTCGCGTACCTTGACACGCACCTTGTCCACATCTATAGTGTCAAAGTCGATCTTTTCCTTTACCTTCCCACCTGCCTCTGGCTCATCGTCGTTGCTTACACCGTTCTTCAATATGTCATCGATCTTGGAGAGAGTGGCCTCGAATTCAGCAAAATCATCTGCCTTCCTTGGGTCCAAATTACAGTTGGCCATAGTCGCCTTCAGTTTGGCAATGCTTTGATCCTCCTCGGCCGCCATTTAGAGGGATTTTTGAGATATTTAGAGATTGTTTATATAGAAGTATTTGGGAGTTTAGAAAGGTTTTAATTGTTTCAGAGCGGGCAGGGCTGCTTGACTAGAAACACAAAGGCAAAAGCAACTTTCTCACAGCTTACTCTATTAAAATAATATCCTTGAAACTAATCAACATATTTAATAGAAGTTGTACATTAAGTTCTCAGTTTGCTTATAGTTTAAACATTCAAAGATATAACTATAGAAATAACAAACTGTTTCCCAAGTCAGTAACCATGACAATTTGTTTTGTTTACTTGCAGTTTGCACCCCCTATGGCTTTGTGCGTCTGTTCGGCGTTGTTAACAATGTCCTGGTGCGTCCCATGCTCCTGCGCGACGTCAACGAGGAGTTCAGCGCCTTCTACATGGAGGAAGCGAGCGTCAAGCGAAAGCTAGCTAACATTGAGCTGCAAAATGTGAGCATTTCGGATACGGCCAATGGAGGTCGCTTGGGCAACGGACTGGGACTCGGGCTGACTCGCTCCTTCGCCCATCAGCCGCTCCTGCAGCAGTCTCTGGCCCATCTGTACCAGCGCAAGGCCATGGCCAGCGATACAGGGGCGCAGCAGCAGGTGCTCAACGAAAGACTGAGGGAACTGGACTCCGAGCGGAAGGAGTTGGACAAGCTGCGCAAGTCGAGCACTTTCCAGCGCACCTTCGTCTACCCGTTGGCCATGCTTCTGCTGCTCTTCTGTACGGGCATGACCATCCTTCTCGTGGTTCAGAATACGCTGGAGCTACTCATAGGCATTAAAGCGCTGCCACTGAGCACGAGGGTAAGTTTTCTTTATTATAATTTAATTAACTAGATAGTTATATAATTCTTAAATATGCTTATTTAATTTGCTCTCTTAATTATAGCAATTCACGCTGGGCATCTCATCGCTGTCGAAACTGGGTCCCTTTGGCGCCGGCCTCGAGGTGTGTCTCATCTTCTACCTGGGCGCCACATCAGTGGTGGGCTTCTATAGCATGCCCTTTATGCGAAACGTTCGACCGAAGCGGCGCCAAACGTCGCTGCCGCAGCTGATGCTTAACTGTGGCTTCATGCTGGTTCTGTCCTCGGCGCTGCCACTGCTCAGCAGGATTATAGGTACGCCGTAGTCGTTGACTTTGTTATTAAAGGACAAATTGTGATTTGATTTTCTCTACTTTGCAGGCATCACCAACTTCGACCTGCTGGGTGACTTTGGGGCCATCGAGTGGCTGGGCAACTTCCAGATTGTGCTGCTGTACAACCTTGTTTTTGGCACCACCACGGCGCTGTGCCTGGCCAACAAGTTCACGGCCACGGTGCGCCGAGAGCTGCGAGCGCGGTTGGTGGAGAACTATGTGCTCTTTACTAACTACATGAGCTTCATCAACTGATATTGGCGCAAGCGACGCGACAATGCGTCTCCGTACGCCCGTCATCTCACGAGACGCCTTGTCGAGTCGCCACTCAAGAGCCTAATTAGTTTCTACGCTAATTATAGTAATCTTAGTCGTAAGCGCAGTCGCAATACCACCGCTAGTCGCAAGGCAAACGAAATGAACTGTTGAGGAGTAGACGGGCAGCTGGAACTATATAATATACCTTTACATATGTTATATGATCACGTGTAGTTGTGCAGAACTGATACTGATATTTAATATTTAAATTGTGCGTTCCTTGCTGTTGTGCGCTTAATCGTTGTACTTTACCAGGATTTGCATTCACAGATCAATCTCGCAAATATCTAAACCGTAGATTGGGAATTTAATAGTGCAACATGTAGTAGCCGCAGTCAAAGCGTTCGCAGTGTAGTTGTAGGACATATTATCGTGTATTTCGAATCATCTTGTCGGTCACAGAGTCAAGTGTTGAATTCCATTTCGTACATGTGTATTTTCGCTATTTATATATATACATCCATGTGTCCGTGAGCTATTTTATTTATTTAAGAGTCTAACAATGTTCCTTAAGCAGCGCGTTCCGATCGAGGAGGCGCCTTCATTTCATTTTACCGCATACTCAGCTCTGTAACCAATTTTCACCCAATCACACACTTACAAGCGTCTAAAACGTATGTGATAAATATAATAATAAAAAATCATTTTACTAATTTAATCGGCATGTCACTGCTTTTTAATTGCGCTTTTTGAGTTTGAAAGTTTTCATTTAAAGAGGGTTTCTTTCAACATTTATTTCAGACTTACTTCGCTGTTCCTATTGGCTTGATTGCCTCCGCTGAGATGATGTGCCATCAAGAGGCACTATGGAAGAAGTTTCCTATGACATTGCTGTGATTTAATTTAATATAAATTCTTGATATATGATTATAACTAAATTTATGGAATATTAATTTGATTTGTATCTATAATATAAAGCATTATACTGACAATACAGACAGAAAATTTAAATGTACAAAAAATGCTTTTGAAATTATAATGTATGAAAATAGCCACATTAAACATATAAATTACTTTAAACTTATTTTTTACTAAAAATTCACCACAGCTGCCAAATTCAATTTCGATAGCTCACCGCATTGAATTTCGATAACTCACCACATCAATAACACCATGTTCTCCTAACCCAACGTCTGGCAACGCCATTTAATGAGCCTGAATGAATGAAACATTAATAAGATTTTCTTGAAAGGTTTCCGGTGCTTTTCCACCAAAAACCACAGTTTCCCACATGCCCCACAGCTCAATAAAAAATATTAAGAAAAATCACGAATTTTCTTGAAAAGTACGGCAGCCCTTCACGAGCAACTCAAAACGATATATCGCCATTTTCTAAAACACCGATAGTATCGCTAGTAACTCCATGTTTTTGCAGCTCTAATTTTTTGTGCGGTGGCGTCTAATTGTCTAATTTTTACGTTCTTAATTGGCTTAAACAAAGCAATTGCACGATGTTGAGCCGGAAGCGCCGGGCGAGCAGCATATCCAGCCGGCAGGACGAGGATCCGCTGCAGCTGGACGACTCGACGCCGGAACAGTCGCCGGTGCAGCAGACGACGACACAATCGGCGCGAAAAAAGCGCCGCTTGGATCCCTCGGAGCTGTGCCAGCAGTTGTACGACTCGATTCGGAATATCAAGAAGGAGGACGGCTCCATGCTGTGCGACACGTTCATCCGGGCGCCAAAGCGCCGCCAGGAGCCCTCCTACTACGACGTGGTGGTGAATCCCATCGATCTGCTCAAGGTGCAGCAGAAGCTGAAGACGGACTCGTACGACGATTTGGACGACCTGATGGCCGACCTGGAGCTGCTAATTGGCAACGCGAAGGCCTTCTACAAGTCAGACAGCTGCGAGTACCAGGACGCCGTTTCGCTGTGGCACCACATCCAAACGCAGCGGCAGCGTATTCTGGAGGCCAATGGCTTGGCGGAAGAGGAGCCGCGCGCCAGGCGCATGTCGCGGCAGGTGCGACGAATGACCAGCAGCACGGAGCCTGGCGGCGACACGGCGGCGGCGGGGGATGACGAGTACAACCAGTACGAGGAGCTGTTTGCCACCATTATGACTGCCACCGATCCCGTCAACGACCGGGCCATGCATCGCATGTTCCAGCTGCTGCCCTCGAAGAAGATCTACCCCGACTACTACGACGTGATCGAGCATCCCATTGACCTGCGCCTGATCGCGACCAAGATACAAATGAACGCTTATTCCTCGCTGATGGAGATGGAGCGGGATCTGCTGCAAATGACCAAGAATGCGTGCCTGTTCAATGAGCCGGGGTCGCAGATCTACAAGGACGCCAAGGCCCTGAAACGCATCTTTACGCAGAGGCGTATCGAGTTGGAGACGGGCAAGGGCAAGCTGGCCAAGCGGGTCAAGAGCCTCTCCAGTGCGGCCATAGCAGGTAAATTTCCCATCTTTATTTCTTTATCTTAAGCTCATTAACTTATCTTTCTCTACCTATTAACCAGCTTTAAAAGAAGAAGTAGACAGCACGGACGACGAGGAGACGAGCAAAAAGGGCGAGGGACCCATGTGGGCGCTCTTCGACCATCTGTACAACGCACCGGGCACGTCGGAGCACCCGGGAGTAACCGGCCCGCCGCTGGGCAACTCCCTTTGGAAGCTGCCAGTGCGTCGCTTCCATCCCGAGTACTTTGAGTTGATCAAGCGACCCATATCGATGAGCCAGATCCACACCAAGTTGAAGAAGGGCGACTATGCGAACATCAGTGATCTCACCGCCGATCTGTATCTCATGCTGGACAACGCCAAGAAGGCGTTCCCGGCCAGCCACCGCACCCACAAGGATGCCCTCAAGATGCTACGGCTAATGAATGCCAAACTGGTCGAGGAATCGCTGGAGGAGACCAGTGACATGGATGAGGATGAGGCCGATGATGTGGATTCCGAGGTATTCGCGGCCACCTCGCAGCCGGAGCGTCGCAAGCCGGGCAGACCGCGCGTCAACTCCAACTCCAACTCGAATGCCTCTCACACGCCGAACAACTCGAATTCCCCCAAATCGAATCGCATTGCCATCAATGCGGCCATCAAGAAGAAGATCCTGAGCATACAGAAGTACTTGGTGGACTACTCGGTGGGCAATCGCCGGCCCATCGAGATGTTCATGGAGAAGCCGCCGCGCAAGGTGTATCCGGACTACTACGACATCATCCAGAATCCCATTGATATGAACACCATCGAGCACAACATCCGCACCGATCGCTATGCCACCGTGGAGGACGTGGTGTCCGACTACCGGCTCATGTTCTCCAACTGCCGGCAGTACAACGAGGAGGGATCAAACATCTACGAGGATGCCAACACCCTGGAGCGGGCGCTGAACGAGAAGCTGAAGGAGTTCCCAGGCCTAGTCGAGGTGAAGAAGCCCCTGCAAAAGTACAGCAAGGTGGGAAGGAAGCCAAAGATCGCTCTGATCTCGGACCGCCTGTGGCAATTCTACGAAACAGTGCGCGAGTACCAAGAGCCCAAGGGCAAGCGGCAGCTGTCGCTCATCTTCACGAAGCTGCCGTCGAAGAGCGAGTACCCCGACTACTACGACATCATCAAGGAGCCCATCGACATGGAGCGCATTGCCCAGAAGCTGAAGCAGGGAGGCTACGAGAGCCTCGACGACTTGGCGGCGGACTTCCTTCTGATGCTGGAGAATGCCTGCAAATACAACGAGCCCGATTCGCAGATCTACAAGGATGCGCTGGTGCTACAGCAGTTGACGCTGCAGCTGAAGCAGCAGCTGCGCACAGAGCGCGACTCGCTGCCCGATGTTCCTCTGGCCGTCCAGGAACTCTTCCTGACTCTGTTCACTACCCTTTACAATCACCAGGACGAGGAGGGACGCTGCTACTCCGATTCCCTGGCCGAACTGCCCGAGTACGATGAGCTGGGCGAGGGGCAGAAGGTGCGCGGCATATCGCTTGATCTGATCAAGCGTAGGCTGGACAAGGGCGCCTATAAGCGGCTGGACGTTTACCAGGAGGATATTTTCACCTGCTTGGAGAGGGCACGGAAGCTGTCCCGCACAGATTCGGACATATTTCAGGACTCCATTGAGCTGCAAACATATTTTATCCGCAAGAGGGATGAGATTTGCAAGGACACCCTCAGCTCGTCCGCTTTAGGTTACACGCTCGAACGTCTCCTGGCCGAAGTGGAGGTGAGTCGCCAGCAAAAGGCCCAGCAGGAGGAACAGGATCAGGAGCAGGAGAAGGAGAAGGACGAGTTCAACGGCGCCAAGGGCGAAAGCATGACAATCAACCAGCAGGTGTACTCCCCCGGCGACTACGTATACATTCAGATGCCGGAGAACAAGATCCCCTCCATAGCCAGCATCGAGCGGCTCTGGACATCGCCTACCAACGAGAAGCTGATGCAGGCCTCAATCTTCGTGCGGCCACACGAAACCTACCACGTGACCACGCGCAAGTTCCTCGAGAAGGAGGTGTTCAAGAGCAGCATCTCGCAGACAATCTCAATGGACAAGGTGCTGGGCATGTGCTACGTGATGCACATCAGGGACTACATCAAGATGCGCCCCGAGAGGCTGCCCGAGAAGGATGTGTTCGTCTGCGAGTCGCGCTACAACATGCAGGCTCGCTGCTTCAAGAAACTCAAGAGCTGGCCGCCGATGCGCGAGGGCAGCTCCATTAAATTTGTGCCGCGCGAGCAGCCGCTGGAGCTGAAGCGCGTCATGTCCGTGTTCAAGGAGCGCCTCGAGAAGCACAAGGGTGAGCTGGAGGAGCTAAAGCTGCAGGAGACGCTGGTCGAGAAGGAGAAGCCGAACGTCTCCTGCGACCCGCCGCCGAATGCCGAGGACAGCAGCGTCTACTATCAGCAGTACAACACCGTCTGCAGCGGAGCCATCAAGACGGGCGACTTTGTCTACGTGGCCACTCAAACCGGCAAGCAATCGGTGGCCCAGGTGCAGCAGATATGGGAGCAAAACGGCAAGTCCTACTTCAAGGGCCCGTGGCTGCTGCCACCCAGCGAGACGACGCCCGGCCTGGGCAAGCAGTTCTTCCGCCAGGAGCTGCTCCTAAGCACCGTCGAGGAGGTCAGCCCCGTGGTGGGCATCGTCGGACGCTGCGCCGTACTCGAGTACGCCGAATTTATCAGCTCTCGGCCTACGGAGATATCCGAGAGCGATGTCTACATCTGCGAGTCCGTCTACGATGAGATGAAGAAGGCCCTTCGCAAGCTGGTTGCCGGCAACATGCGCAAGTTCCAGCATAGTCCTGCCGTCACTGAGGACGAGATCTTCTACTTCAAGACTCCCATCAAGCCTGCCAAGGACGTGAAGAACGAGGTCAATGAGCTGGGCATGCTGGAAGACTCGATGGACGGGGACACGCCTTCGCTGAGCTCGGATATTGCCGCCATGTCCTCGCCAGCTCCCTCGGTGAACTCAACGCCACTGACCTCCAAGATAAAGGTTGCAAAGTCGGCCAAAAAATGCCTCACCGGCTACATTCTCTACTCGAGTGAAGTTCGAAAAAGTAAGTCTTATCAATCTGAACACTTGAAGGTCTTGTCTACATCGAAGTTTCTTAATTTCAGGCATTTGCCAGAGCAATCCGGACGCGACCTTCGGAGACATATCCCGCATGGTGGGCACCGAATGGAAGAATCTCCCCTCCAGCGCCAAGCAGAGCTGGGAGGATCGCGCCAGCAGGCAGAACGAGGAGACGGCCGCCATGCGTCGGGAGCTGGACGATGCCCAAAACAGCGCGAGTCCCTCGCCTCAAGTGTCGCAGGATGGACAGGGACTGATCTACGAGTGCCAGTGGGACAAGTGCGACTATCAGTTCGAGGAGCTGGGCGACTGCACCGAGCACTGCATGTCCGATGCCAGCGGACACATACAGCGGCATCCGCAGGCGGGCGTGGAGATGGAGTACGTGTGCCTGTGGCGCAACTGTCCGCGCATCAAGAAGTCCACGCAGGCATTCCCCAATGTCCTGCGTCTCGTCAAGCATGTGCGCGAGGTTCATCTGAGCAAGTGCGGCAAGCAGTTGTCCGCGGGCGAACGCAGCAAGAACTTCGTGTCTCGGCGGCACAAGAATGCGGCACTGGCCACCACAGTGCCCATTCCGTCCAGCAACTCGCAATCACCGCGTGGGCCCAACAACCACGAGGCATCCATGCATCTCCAGCACCAGCAGCAACACCACCATCAGCAGCAGCACCTGCTGCAGCATCCGCAGCAACAGACAATCGTCCTGGGACCGCCCCCAGAGCCCCTCTTCGTCACGGTGCCACCGCGCACCACTCGCGTCATCCACTCGGAGGCGTACATCAAGTACATCGAGAGCCTGCAGACCGGCAGCCACCTCAATGTGGCCACCTGCCAGAACAACTGGCGCCGGGCCATGACCCATGTCACGCCCGCGCAAGTGGTGGCCAAGGCGCCGCTGCCCGAGCACTGGCTCGGGCCCAATCTGCGCAACCAGGAGAATGTGGTGCAGGCCCTGTGCCACCTGCGCAACTTTATGCTCGATGACGTCCTGCAAATACGCCGCAGCTGTAACTAGCCAATCGTAATCCTTGTCTAAGCCCAAAGCGTTCCGAGTTCGATGTTAAAATATATACAGAAACAACTAATAACAGAGTGCTTCTTGTATTGATGGGATTAGGAATTAGAGAAAGTATAAAAATTAGCGATATTTAACGCGAAAGTAGATATATAAGGCAGCAAAATATGTGCGATAAATCATTATTCTTGGAAGAAGCAATAAAACTTGTTACGGTAATATCAGTACTTTAAAGTCCATATCGATAGTTTTCGAAATTCGAGTAAATATTTACGATACTTTGTCGGCTTGCACTTTCGATACACATATATCCTTAGACCTATGATTGAATGTATAATTTTCTTTCTGGCGATCATTTCTCACCCTTGAACATCACGCATCCGCCCCTGTGTTTCCATATGTTGTTTGTTATCATGCTTGCGATGACGTCATGGCAACGCTAGGTCGGATTCGGATTCGGAATTACTTTTCGTGGGTTTTGTTTTGCTCTGCAGCTACGACAACAAACCGGTTCCCCCCATAGAGTCGTCGTCGTCACCCAGTTATTTTGTGGTGCTTATCTAATTGGGCCTGCTCAGTGGTGCTCAGTGCCGCTCAGTGGCGCTCTTTTCGGCTTCCCTCTAGCGATGGCGGCTCCCGTCCGCGAATCCGGCTACCGAAATTCAGTCGTTGTCTGGCGCTCGCACACACCAGACGCTATTTATCCATCGGAGGAAGATAACCAAGTATTATATTAACCAAAGGAGCCACAATGTCGGAGGGCGAGTCCAAGTTCGGTTTCAAGGATATGGAGAAGGCGCTGGAGACGCTGAAGCTGCTGGAGAGCCATGACATGCAGTATCGCAAGCTCACGGTGCGCGGCCTGCTCGGCAGGGCCAAGCGGGTGCTATCCAGTAAGGATTTCTGGCCAGGATTTAAGAACTAGAGTCTAAGCAATATCTCCTGAAATTGTCTTTGCAGTGACCAAGGCGGAGGAGAAGCTGAAGAACATCAATGAGGCTATCGGTGTCTTTGAGAAATGGCTGGAGGAGAACGGTGGCGGAGCTTCCAATAAGAATGCCAAGACCGAAAGCGAGGACAAGGTGGAGACGGTGCCCGGTTTGGGCTTCAAAGACAAGGCGGCTGCGGAGGCGACGCTGAGGTAAGCGAGACCAGGTCATCCTAGCGCGCATGCTAATGGGCCGGAGGGAGACCTTCAGACCAGGCGGCCGGCGACGACGTCAAATGATGTCATGGCACAGTTTTAGAGTGTCGAACTCGGAAGTCTCATTAGTTGATAGAGCGACCGAGCGACCACTCTCCGAGAGTTGTGTGTGAACTAGTGTATATAGATATATATACTAGGGTGGATCGATTTATGATAATGTATACAGCTTAATCATGAATTGACTTTACTTATAAAGTAATACTTAATAATTCAAACGATCTTGTTAAACATTGAACACTCTTTTGAGCTTAACATTATCTTAACTTTCGGGAGTGTACAAATTCTCAAATACGAAATAAGACATACGAAAATAGTTTTGATGTATATAACTCTGAAGACATTATTCACATTCCTTGAATAGTTCCCAAAAATTATACTAAAAGCATCATAATTTATTGGATTATTTGACTATTCTCACCGGTCCACCCTAATATTTACATACTTGTTTATATCATCCGCGCACATTCCTCAGCCGGCCTGTATCCAAAATATTTATATACATATATGCATCTGGTCGCATTTGCAGCATCTTGGCAGAGCGCGATCCCGACTACCAGAGGCTGGCCATTAAGGGGCTGATTGGCAGCTCCAAGCGAGTCCTGTCCGGCACCAAGAATGAGGACAAGATCAATGCCATCAAGGAGGCCGTTCAGTTGCTGGAGGATTTCCTTGAGAAATTCGAGGCCGAGAACCGTATCAAAGACAATCGCGCCTACTTGCCGGTGACAGTCATAACCAAGCTGCCAGAGCCCAAGGACGACTCGCTGGCTAAGGAGTTCCTCGAAGCCTATGGCGGCTCAAAGGCCAAGGGCAACTACAAGCATCTGCGCACCATGTTCCCCAAGGAGGACGAGAGCACCAGCTGGGACATTATCCGTAATCGGCAGCTAGCCAAGCTCCTGGAGCAGATCAAGAGCGAGGAGGCGAAGCTTTTCGATGCGGAGACTGGGGCACCCACCGACTTGCATCTGCAGCTCATCCACTGGGCCTACAGCCCGCAGCCGGACAAGCTGAAGCAGTACGTCGAGAAGCTGGCCAAGAAGACGCCCGAGAAGCGGAAGCAGGAGAGCAGCAGCAGTGCCAACGACTCGACCAGCAGCAGCAGCCAGGACTCCGACCAGGATGACAAGCCCAAGAAGAAGAAGAAGAAGGAGGAGTGAAACACAAACAGCTGCCAGTTTAACGAACAGAAACGTTTCATATGTCCCGGTTCTCGTTTCCGAAACCAATCCAATTTGGCTTTTAAATTTTCAAAATATCCGAAATCTTATCGAGCAGCCAAATTGCATGGGATTCGGAAACGGAAACGGGGCTTAATAGTTTATTTAAGTAACTCAACCTCAACGCAGACTACGATTAGTGGGAGACCCTGTTCTTGTTCTCCTCTATCAGGGATGGCCATTGAAAGCACTAGGGAGTTGAAATCACCTTCAATGGCACCTAAAAGTAGGCAATATATTGCCACAAAAGCCAACATTGCCTACTTTTAAATACCTTTTTGTGTTGATTTCGAATCCCTTAGCGATTTCGCTGACTACCTCCTATATAAGTAGTATATATACACAGATTTATGTATGTTTTTGTAGGCGTGCTATATATATATGTAATATCTTACAGTACCATACGTGCATGTATTCCGCTTTGATGAGCCCGGCAACGGCGTCGGCCTTCGGAATCAATAAATATGTAGGCTGGTGTCTACAGCTACTCCTCACGCAGCTCATCGTGGCGAAAGCCTCGTTCCCAAATTCAAACATACACACGCAACTAGATTACACAATGTACAGGGGACCCGGCCACGCCCACTCGGCCGGATTCCCACGCTCCGCCCATACACATATGACAACTGCGGTTAATATTTATGCAAGCCGGCGGTATCGTAATAATCCGACTTGGCCACGCGCGGCGAATTCGTCTGCGAGTCACTGGAAGTCGGCGGTGTCTTGGCCAGCGACAGCGTCAACTGCTGGTGCTGATGCTGGTCACCCTTGCCACCAGTGGATCCGTTGGTTAGGTGGCCATAGGCCATGTTGAACAATGCATCCGGATCGCAAACGAAGCGGTAGACATAGCGCTCGCCGTTCACCTTCTGCATGATGCCCTTCTCGTAGTAATAGCGAAGACTGCGGGACAGCTTGTCGTAGTTCATGGCCGGCCGGTTCTTTTGGAGGCCCCAACGCCGGGCCACCTCCTCCGGTTCGATCAGCTTGAATTCCATGCCACGCCCAGTCCAGGCAATGCAGCTGGCACTAGTGAAGGGTTAAAGTTAAAAATTAAAGGGTTAAAAAGGATGATTAGTCTTCAAGCTCACCTGGTAGTGGGTTCATCCAGCAGGGCCACCAGAAACTGCCAAAGCTGCAGTGACCCCCGCCGCTGGCTGATCGTCTGGCCATTGCTGCTGGTGGAGATGCCATTGCTAGCGTAGAACTGATCCAGGCGCAGCTCCGCATCGCTGGAAGTGGTGGAGTCTACGACATTGGGTCGCAGTGCCGTGGGATAGGTGGACGAGATGGTGGCGTTGTAGGGACTGCTGTCGTACTTCAAGTCCGGATCGTTGACTGCCGCTGCCACGGAGCTGGGCGAGAGTTCCCGGTAGACGGACTGCGTCTGCGTCTGTTGCTGGTGGGCGTAGTGCGAGGGCGTGGCGTAGACCGCCGAGCTGGAAATGACCGCCGTGTGGCTGAACTTAAAGGCGGAGGCGGCGTGCAGCGGCGTCAGGTGGGTAAGGTGGGCCGCCTGCTGCTCTGCGGCCTGCTGGTGGTGGTGTCCGGGATGATGGTGGTGATGATGGGGATGCAGTGCAGCGGCATGCTGCAGCTGTTGCTGTTGAAGATGCTGCTGCTGCTGCTGGTGATGATGCTGCTGTTGCTGCTGTTGTTGCTGCTGCTGTTGCTGCTGCTGCTGCTGTTGTTGCTGTTGCTGCTGCTGGGCCGCCGTCGTTGTGGAGTCTGCATGCTCGATCTTGGTGTGGTGCGGAAAGTGCTGGCCGGAGGAGACATCGCTGCAGTAGGCAGCTGCGGCTGCAGCAGCGGCAGCGGCGGCGGCAGCAGCGGCTGCTGCGGTGGCCGTCTCTGCAAAAAGGGGGGATGCGAGAAAGGAGTCAGGAGCTAGCCAGGAGCTAAGTGAAAGCCGATTTCATGCACGTTTGAGCAATGTCTCGTCATTGGGGGAATGGGCGCTAATTACATGGGTATTTTGGTTACCCTTTGCCAAGAGAGATGGTTTTATGGTTTTGAGATGGGATGGTGTTGTGTCTAGTTGATGAAATATTTAAATTTTCCCTTAAAAAATTGTATTATGAGAAAACTAGTATGAAAACTTTTATTCAACAAGGCCGAATGCACAGGAATTTGTAGCTAAACATATGTTGCTAGCCACATGTTGAGCAACACACTTGGTGGTGCGAGCAAAGTCAGTTTAATATCTTATTTATTAAACTGTCTGTAATACAAGATATTTATAATTGTAGTGTTTAATATAAATTTGTATTCAATTTTAGGAACACAAGTCCCTATTCTTTATTCTTTATACTTTCTATAAAATAACAAACTTGAAGGTTTAATTTTTATTTTTAGTTCTATTTATTTTCTAATAATTATTATAATACCAAGACCTGTATCTCTTTTAAAAGGGTATTTCAAGCTTCGTCAATGTCCTGAGACCTTGTATTTTTACATTGTTTTGCTTTGTTTGTGCTGTTCTTGCAATTAATTATTGAAGCAACCCGCTCGCCCACTCCTGGCTCTCCTGCCACTCTGGCTGCAAAATGCTCAATATGCTGCAATTTAACGGCACCATCCCCTTGGCACCAGCCCTGGAGTTTGCCCTTTTCATTAGGCAGCTACTCCTCCTCCTCATCCTCTGTGGCCCTCATCGCGACTCGACGCTGGGCGCATTAAAAATTCAGGAGATACCTTTGCATAATCCATGAGCAAGTGTCGACAAGTAAAAACATCATTCCCGATAACAACAATGATGGAAAAGCGAAGACCTGTTGGCCCTGCCCAGTGGGAGTGGGTGAGGGCATGGTGGGTGTGGGAGTGCATCAGGATGGGGGTGGGAAGGCTTGTATTGGGGGGTGGATGGGTATAGCTAACACAAGCCACTCAGCGCCCGGCGCTGTCGTGATTGAGCTGCTTGTTCGACGAACGGGATTCCGGATTCCTCCCACCGGAGGAAGCCAGCAGCGAACAGAGCCCGCGGATCTGGGCCGCCAAATTGAATTCCACGCTCGTGCCGCCAATTGGATTAGCGGTTACTAACACCGGCGATATTGTTATTGTAAATTATGCGCGCACTTTCTTGCATTTTATTTGAAAAAATATTGCCAAGCAATGGGCCAAGAAGGAGCCACCTCCAAATTGAGTTACTGCCTGATAGCGGTTCATAATTTGAATAAATGATGAACAAGGCCTCCGCCGGCTTTAATAATTTACTTTTCATTTTTCTTATATCAAATATATATAAGGACTCACCTTCGTCGCTCTTTTTCAGAATGCCCGCGGGTGGCGATGATGGGAATCTGGTTGGAGCATAAATCACAAAATATAGAAACCACATAACGAGAATCAAAGAGGAGCAGGAGCAGGAGCTGGAGCAGAAGCAGGGGCAGGCGGTTCTGCTGATTGACTTAAAGTTGACTTGTCTTGTCAGCATCAAGCGTTCAATCCTGGCCAAGCTCTCAGCTCCCTGCTCCTGGAATATCCTTACCTGTAGCAGTACGGGTGCGGATGCGAGTGTGGGTGCGTCACAGCGGGTATGTCGAAAAACGTGGATGTTCTCTCGTGGCGGACGCCTTTGACATTCACTGCCGAAATGAAAAAGCGAGGAAAAAGTCCAAGTTACTTCTTTTAGTTCCCTTCCTCACACAACCTCTCTATCTCGAGACTTTTGTTAGATAATATTTTGTATTAAATGTTCGCACCAGGGCGCCATCTTTGAGAGCACAAATCGAGCTTGTCACATGCACTTGACTTGGCCGTAATCGAATGCCACAGGATAATATTAAAGACTAGATAACGCCAAACGCGCAAGGACTCGGGATAAGGAGTACTTGTAAAAATATAGATTAAATATACAAGCAATATAAAACTGAGATTAAAGATACAAATCACAATGATAATGGAAATAAAGGAAACTAAAGAAACTCATAATCGGTTCAAATCTTTATTCTTTAATTTTTAAATTATGTTTATTAACTAAACTGTTTCGATTAAAATTAGGATGGTTTTCAAACTATTTTTATTTACTCCCCTGAAGCCTCGACACGCGCCAACTCCAGTCATGTTTTCTTAATAAAACTCTTAAAAAAACAAGCTCGAAGCTAAAACAAAGCCTCCAGGCTGCAAGGGGCAAGCTGGCCAGGACCAACCCGAAACCCAAACCAAGTCCTGGCTTGATGATACCCAAACCCCACCCACTTCTCTGAACTCATAATGGAAAATTAATAAACGAGCAAACGTGTAAATAGCGAAAACAAACAGAAAGTAGATACAGCGGGGGTGGCCAGAGAAAGGGAAGAGTAAGGGAACAAAGAGGAGGAGCAGGACATGGAGAAGGAGGCTGCATCCGGACACGACGACGATGACAGTGGATGTGGACGAGGACGCTTACCATTGTACCTTGCGTTCAAGTAACCCTCGGTGGAAGTGTCCAGGCCGAACTTCCCGATTGACGGGGCGGGAGTGGGCGTGGCATACATGACCAGCTCGTCGGCCAATTGCTGGTGATGATGGTGGTGGTGATGGTGATGATGATGGGCATACCAGGAGGATTCCCTAGTGAGATCTGTATGCGGAAGAAAGACCAAATTAGATGACGGACATGCCGAAGAATATAAAGTTATTAAACATCAGACAAGTACAGACCATTGCAGAGTGAGGCACTTGCTCCGCTCGAGCTGGAGGATCCGGAAGAGGCATTCATCAGTGCCGCCGTGGCAATAGGGGCCGGCGGCGTAGAGCCACCGCTCAGCGTCAAGCAGCAAGGAGGAGGCGGCGCCACCGCCACCGGCACCGGCGATGTCTTCTGGCCAATGCAAATGGCCTCCATGAGACCATGCCCGGCTGCATCCAGGTCGCTGGCATGGCATGGCTTCTTGCGCTCCGTCTCCAGGTTGGCGCAGGAAGAGGAAATGGCCTTGGCCACCGCCGGCAGCGTGGAACTGACACAGGAAACCACCGAGTCGGTGGTTATCGTCGATGTGTTGGCCGCCCCATGGTACAGCCCCAAGTGGGCGTGGGCATGGGCGTGGTGGTGGGGATGATGATGATGCGGATGCGGATGCGAGTGCGGATGAGAGTGGGAGTGATCCAGGTGCGTGAGCGTCTGCTGCAGCTGCTCCAAGTGCGTCTTGGCCTCGCTGTAGTCGCTCTGCGGAATAAGGAAATGAGACGAGACACGGCAGGAAATTGTCATGAGTCTGGTTCGGTTAACTGCGGGTTTCCTGGCGTCTCTCTTGGCCAAATTAGTCTGCGATTTGTTTTTCAGAATCCGGAGCGAGAATAACTTTGAGGAATATCCTCGGATCGGCGGAGGGCTTAAAGCAGGCCGCACTTTAAGGCCACCTGCTGGGCTGCCACCCGCTGCTAACAGGTTGCGGAGACAATGGATCGGACTGGGACTGGCCACGGGGCTATGTGGCTTCACATTGTCATAGTCAAGTAGTGGGTGCAAGGCGTGGCAATTAGCTTAACAGCTTCTGCTGCCGCTTCTTTTCCCGGGTGTCAATTGGCCGCGTTCTCTTGTTGTTCTTGGCCATTAAGTAATGAGCCATTGTCAGCGGCAGCCACGACTCCAACTCAAACTGGAACTAGAACTGGAACTGGACCCTCACGTGTGGACATGGTGTAAGTGTGATATGGGTTATATGTTGTATCTGCCGACGACTCCAACTGCGGTTTATTGACACTTGTACACTTAATGAGCGGGGCGCTGAGGTTAACCTTTGTTTATGACCGCCGCACTCTCACTCTCTCCGGGCCACCGACTCCGCAGAGTAGCTGCTGCCGGCAGGGATTTCACTTTTCTTTTTTCATGGGGGAAATTTGGAGATAGCATGGGCCTGTTTCCTATGAGTTTCTTTCAACAACTCGAAGAATCTTTAAGGTAATATATACTTGAAAAAGTTCTTAGAACTTGGGTTTGGGTTATGGGGTTGAAGACCCTTTAAGTCATATCATATCCAGCCGAACATGGTTACCCCCGGGACTGGATTTTCTCTATGCGGCCCTGACTAAGTTAGATTCCTTTTTGTATTTGTCTATAAAGTGTTAGTTTCAGATCTGACTAAATAGGAAAAGTACCATTATACCATTCCATTACAGATTAATCACAATAACTTCTTAACTAAAGAAACTGAAGATATAGGTCAATTTTTTAATGACTCCCTTTAAATTTCTATTGTAAAGTAAACTAACAGCAATCCAAAGACTAACAACAATGCCACGAGTATATCTTCAAAGTTCCCTTTAAAGTAGATTTACAGCGACGACAGGTGACAGGTTGTATGTTTATTTTCGGAACCTACTTTTTAAGGTCTCCATTCCATCTCCATCCCAAAGTGCATCCCAGGCAGTGCTCCCATTTGGAGACCCTCGCTTGACATTTGAGGAAACTGGAGCACCGAACGATGCAGTGCGATGTGCACCGTCGCATCCGAGAACCATTTGTACGATAGTTACCCTTAATTACAGCCCGTAATCGCAGCCGGTTCGGTTCGGCTCTATCGGCCCAGCGGAGGCATCGCTGGCTCCAATCTGCTCGGGTTCCACTTCCAGTTCCATCGGGTAGAAACGCAGAAAGCGGCACCGTCCCTTTCTTTCTGCCATCTTTTGGGCAGAAGAAATGCTTTCTCCCCCTGCGAAACCAACTAGCGTTGTGGGTTATGTAAATCTCCTCCGATATGGTACATTCAACTTCATGGACATATGTATCTATTATATTATTTTACAATCCATGGCGGAATGCTCTTCCGCTCTTTTCGCGAGCACAGATTTTGGCCAAATTGCAAAATATGTCGCCGGATTGCGTTGGCTAAGTGCAAGCAAACAATTTGTCAAATCAAATTACCGCAATTATTTAGTGTAACTGTCATGTGCGAGCGGCTAAAAAAGACAGCGGCAGCCAGCCAAGCGTTGTCACCTGCCGCACGTGCGCAGGTGCAGCAGGGGTACCACATATACATACATGTTTACTACTAGTACTTGGTATGTTTTAACCGACTATAGAATACCTCTTATAGTAAAGTCTACTTCCAACTTTAAGGGGATTCTTTTAACAGAGTCTGTTTTTTTGTAGGCATGGATAGAACCCTCTTTTCCCCACCATTTTTTCCTTTCCATTTCAATAATTAAAGGTTTGAAAATTTAAAATCCTAATAACGGAAAAGTCTGAATTGGAGTTTCCACAGCCGGAAACTAATATAAATTACTATTAATACATTTATTAAATACTCTTCTTTATAGTAAAAGAAATCCTTTTCCCAACCATCTTTGCAGGGTAAATTCCCTTCAAAAGATGAACTTTCGGCCCTATTAGACCCTAATTTGCATGGGCAATTGGTGGCAATTACAAGTGCAATTGGGAAAACAAACTGTGGCAACTGTGCCTATGTGTGTGGGTGACTGACTCATCCGACGGATTGATCAACTTTGAACTCTGGCGAACAATGGGCTCCCAGAGCCGAGGCTGGCGGAGATTACGACGCATGCGCGCCCGCAACTGACATTACGAAACTGTGCTCGTGTTTACTTTTCGGCTAACTACTACTATATACGGGCCTCTATATATATATAACTATATATGCTGATCTACTTTGCAGCAGCAGCAGCCCAACGAGAAGAGGTAAGAGGAAGAAGCCAGCTTGGGGCTGACAAAAGACAATGCTTTTCTTTTTTCAAATTGTTTTAGTTTGGGTTTTTTTTTGCCTTTGTGTTTTGTGCCTCGTATAGTTTCCACGCCGAGGTGCGTTGTGTGGCTTGGCTTGGCTGAGTCGCTTTTTCGTGCTCGTCGTGGAAAACACTTTCACTGCCCATGATGAGGCAGTGACACGGTCGTCACCATCGCGGCTCCGTCTTCTTGTGGGTGCTGTGCCTCTTTGCCAGTGATGTACTGTGGCAATGGAAGCGCGACCGAGCCAGTTACTCAGTTGCTCAGCTTGGGAGCCGCATTTTCGGTTCAGCTGCGGGCGAGTTCGGAGGTGTTTCTAGCCACCAAAGGAGAGATTCTTTCTACATAACAGAAAAGGAATTACCAACCAAGGAAGCAAATACAAAGGATTTTATTAACAAAATTGGCCTACTGAGTGCAAACTTCTGTAGCAGATTTACGATTACTTCAGAGGATCGGTGGTGCCTAACCTATCAAAAGGAGTCCTTTGATAATTCTAAAATAAAGAAGCTTTCTTTAAGAAGAAGCAAGTTATTTGCCTAACCAAAAACATTAATTTTATAGTTTTCAGCTGGTGAACTATAAAAACAAGTGATTTAAATTATTAAACAAGAATTAATAAATTTATATCAAATAAAAAGAAAAGTATTATCCTTAAGAAAGTTAAAAAACATCTGAGTTCTAAGCTCTTTGTGCACGAAAACATAATATTTTTACAGCAAAACATTGCTTGGAAATAATTTTAATAAATTAAACCAACTAAAACTCTTTAAAAATCGGATCAAAAAAATATATTTTTAAGACAAATATTAAGAATAAAAATAGCTGTAGCTAGTAAATACCTTTTAAAATAAACCCCGCTCCATGATTACTGCAACGCCATGCCAGGACACGTGAGCCGAGACCTGAATTGGCTGCACTTCCTGCTGTCCCTGTGGGCTCTGCTGCAGGGTAAGTAATAACCAGATCGAATCTACAAATCAATCCTAATCCTTCTCCTCCTTAGTGACCCTCTGCCAGCCGTATCAGCTGCCCCATCGCTGCTCGAATCGTCTCGAAAACGCTTTAGAGCACATGAGACGTCGTAGTATTCAGACCAAGAGCTCCTCCACGGATCGCAACCGCGGATCGCGAGCCATGTGGGAGCCACCGCCGCAGAGTCCGTACCAACTTTACCACAGTTTCTACGGGCAGCACAGCGAGCCGGAGGACGACTTCTACAATGTGGGTGGCGGCGCCTACAACTCGGGACGCGGCTACCATGCCAAGCTCCTGCACCGAAGCGGCAGACCTCACCCTTTTTCGGACCCCAGCAGTGCTCTGGAGCTGGAGGACCTTTTGGCGGTGAACCAGGAGACGCACCAGCAACAGCAGCACCAGCACAGGCAACCCCATAAGCTGGCCATTTCCCGGGTGGATGTGGAGGATCTTAAGGTGCGTGTGCCGCCAGCAAAGTCGGCCAATCGCTGGGTGGAGATCGACAAGTGCAAGTTCAGCACCGAGAACTCCACGCTGGACACCCGCCTGATCTTTCCGGACCTCACGCTCAGCGGCAAGGTGGTGATGCAGCCGATGGGCGGCAAGTGCCACATGATCCTGCGGCTGCGACACGCCGGCATTGAGTTCCGTACGGTGCCGTTGGGCTACGACCACGCGTCGGGACAATCCTCTGGATACGAGCAGTCGCGAAGATTGGGAGCTGCCTCCGTGAGAACGGACTCCCACTTCGCGGAACCTGGCTTTATATCGGTGTTTGCCCACGGCTGCCAGGGACCCAGTGGCATTCGCCTTCGCCAGAACTCGAAGCGGAGATTCGGACACGCTCCTGAGGTGGAGCTGGGTGAGCCGCATGTGATACTGGGCACCGGCAATCGACCGCAGGGCCAGAGATGGGGCAAGTACCACCAGCAGCCGCAGCAGTCCACGAGCTACGACATCCGGTTGGGCCAGAATCCGCAGCGGGACCAAAGCCTGGAGCTGGGCAGTGATTCCGGGGAGTTTGTCGATGTCAACGGCGACAATTTTTACCGGCGGCAGTTCGGCAAGAGGCGAAGGCGCAGACGGCGCTACGCCCAGGATAATTTCGAGGACCAGATGAACTTCAGCGAGGATGTGCTGCACTTTGAGGATGAGCAGCTGCAGCAGCTGGTGGAGCCGGATGCCCGGGCCTTTGCGGACATCTTCAGCGCGGGGGGGAGCGCAGCCGAGACTAGCTCTTCCGGCGCAGATCGCGAGGAGCTGGTGGGCGAGGCCATGTCCCACGAGCTGGAAAAGCTCTTCTCCATGGGAGTACGGGGTCTGCTAACCACCTACATGCAGCGCGCCCTGCAGCCGGCCATCAAGGAGACCCTGATGGAGAACATGGGTTACACCCTCAGCTACGGATGACTGCAGGGTAACCGCCTGCTCCAACTCCGACTCTACTTTAAGCCCTATTTATGTGTGACGATGCAGCAGCAATAAAAGCTTTAATCTTACCAACTTGGCGGTATCCATCGGCTCGATCTTGAACTTGGTGGTGGCGGGTGCTGCCTGCGATTTTCACTAATAGGATTTCACTCGGCTGCTGGCCATCAATAGTTCTCAATTATTCAGCGCTTGATGGCTTTGCTTTCACTTGTCGGCGATCAGCGCGCATTCCGTTGCCGTCGTGCAGTTGGGTTCGAGTATCCGTGATGACTGGCGACAGGCCAGGATGCGTCCAGGTTACATTGGGGGTTGCTGCTGCTGCTCCAGCATGATGTTGATGCTGTAAGGCAGCCAAGGCGCAGGCGCGTCACGCCCCCCAAGGACACTGATTGGTTGGGCTGCTTCTGACGGGGGTGGCCAATGGAACGTTGGCGTGGGCGTCAATCAGGATAAATTGTCATTAAATTTGACAGCTGCTTGAAATGGAATTTAAATTTGACTTTGGGCTAAGGAGTTAACAGATAAAGTTTGAATTAATTTATTGAAAATGGAGTGAAAGCGGGCGTATACAAAAAAAATATTGGTAAATATTGGAGTTTTCAATATATCAGATATTAACAACACATAAATAAACTACTTTTTTATAAATTAAATGCACTTCTTAATATATTTTGTTGATTTAAAATCTCAAGTCTTAGTATTTCATATCAAAAATTCTTAATTTAATTTTTAGTCTTCATCGTGCATATATGGAAAAATAGGGCCTTCAAAGGTCTTTAAAGTCAAAACAAAAAAAATTTATTGAAATTTTAATAAAAACGTTAAAAAAGGTTTAATTTATATTAAGGTTCCATTCACATTTAAATTCGATTAACAATCGACTTTACAATCGACTTTACCAAGTTTTCTGGCAACACTAAAAGCTTAACTTTGTCTGGCAACTCACTCTATCATACAAGCACTGTGCCACGGGTCGGTATTTTGCTACACCCACGAAAACGGTCACACCGCCCTCAGGAAATCTCTCTTTATTATGTGATGCACAAACCAAAAAAACAAAAACCAATAATCACAACAAGCATACTGGCGTAGGTAAGTGTCTCCCGCGACAACCAGGTGTTCGGTGGACTGCGGGCAATCCCCCTCCAGGGTGGGAGCAATCCCAGGGAGTGGAACTCCGTGACAAAGAGTTTGTTTACGTCCACGAGTTGTGTTGTGAAGGAGAACGGGGAGCGGAGGCCGAGGCCACTCAGTCAGGTGTCTGCGCATTATATAATAACAACTCCCAGGCGGACGAGGCGCCGAGATAAGATAGCTGGATGGCCGGGCGGACTTCCGGACTGGCCCAGGCGGATGACGGGCAAAGGTCGCGGCCAGGCGTAGGAGCTTTCCGCATCCGCAGTTGGACGACCTTGGGGCCTTCGCAATGATTTTCGTGCGTCAATGCCAATGCCCTAATGATATGTTTTTGTTTCTCGCAGATAAAGATCAAGCGGACACGACAAAGCAGAGAGCGGCACAAAGGAAAGAAAAGCGAGCGATCTCTAAGGCGAGTCATGCAGGTCGAATGCCTCCACAGCCAGCGCCAGCGCCACACGAACGGGAGGCTGTGAAGGGAGCCAGCAGCACCTCATTTCCACGCATGCCAGCGCTCCTCGGCGGAGGACGCACTCATCACTCGACCACACCCGACAGCAGCTAGCGATGACGGAAACCAGCGGCGCCCGCCTTTCGGTGGCCTCCGGCGGTGGAGCCGGCACGAGCAGCGGCGTGGACGGATCCCCCTACATACGCACCATCGAGTGGAACATGATGAACAAGACCAAATTCTTTCCGCTCTCCATGCTGAGCTCCTTCTCGGTGCGCTGCTGCCTCTTCCCGCTGACGGTGATCAAGACGCAGCTGCAGGTGCAGCACAAGAGCGATGTCTACAAGGGCATGGTGGACTGTGCCATGAAGATCTACCGCTCCGAAGGCGTGCCCGGCCTGTATCGCGGTTTCTGGATATCCTCGGTGCAAATCGTCTCCGGCGTCTTCTACATCAGCACCTACGAGGGCGTGCGCCACGTGCTCAACGACATGGGTGCCGGACACCGAGTGAAGGCGCTCCTCGGCGGTGGCTGCGCCTCGCTGGTGGGCCAGACCATCATAGTTCCTTTCGACGTGATATCGCAACACGCCATGGTGCTGGGAATGTCGGCCCATGCCGGCTCCAAGGGCGATATCAATCCGTTGGGTATTAGGTCGTGGCCCGGCCGGAGTCGCCTGCACATCTCCATGGATATTGGCAGGGAGATAATGCGGCGCGACGGGTTGCGGGGCTTCTACCGCGGCTACACCGCCAGTCTCATGGCCTATGTACCTAACTCTGCCATGTGGTGGGCCTTCTATCACCTCTATCAGGGTAAGTCTGGCGCTCGCATTATTGCGATTAGATTAATTAAAATTTGGCTGTATTCGCAGACGAACTGTGCCGCATCTGCCCCATTTGGGTTTCCCATTTGTTCATCCAGTGCGTGGCCGGAAGCCTGGGCGGCTTCACAACGACAATATTAACCAATCCATTAGATATAGTTCGCGCCCGTTTGCAGGTAAGTCTCTAAGCACGATGTGCTCAGGATTCTCGGAATCAATTCCATAATAGCTTGTTTTCTGAACTTCACTCTGAAATTAGTCAAACAAGAATTTAATTTGTCATCAAAATCGTAAAATGCTGCTTTGCAATTCTTATTGAATCATACGTAATTGCTACGAGTGCTCTTATCTTAGGCAAAGCATGTGCTTGTCATTCAGAGTACGTAATCTACATTGTCTTGTCTTCCCGCAGGTCCATCGTTTGGACTCGATGAGCGTCGCTTTCCGGGAACTGTGGCAGGAGGAGAAGTTGAACTGCTTCTTCAAAGGCCTGTCCGCCCGCCTGGTGCAGTCGGCGGCCTTCTCATTCAGCATTATCCTAGGCTACGAGACCATCAAGCGCATTGCCGTGGACGAGCAGTACAAGCACCAGATCCGCTGGTGAAGAGCGCATACGCACAATCCCCCAGCCAAACTGAAACCAACTCAAAACTGCATTTAAGCGACGTACTGAGAACCACCAAACAAGGAGGAGTTTCGCCCAAGATTGTAAATAACAGGAGGAGAAGGAGGAGGAGGAGTAGCACAGGTTAATTAGTTGAATTACCATCGATAGCGAATTATGGAGGCATGGATAGCAGACGCTTCGACGATGTACTTTTAGCAGAACGTTTCAATTTGCTTGCTGCGGCAGCAGTTCAATATGCAAATACACCAAAGTGTTGTAGCTTAAAGTGTACATTATTTTTGTTATACTTAGTCATTTTATACCTTACACGCATAGAGGCCGATCGGTGTGACAAGCATAATTTATTATACACATAATGGTACTTGTACTAGTACGTAATTGATGATGATGATGTTGATAATACTGTTGTTTATATTGGTAACCCCATTAACGTTACACTACTAATTAGCACAGCAACTGGACATGCCGAATTAGACATTAATGTCGCAACAGGGTTCCCCCTTATATACTTAGTTAAGCATTCTGTGTCTGTGTTCTCTGAATGGATAAACCTAGCTTTAGTCTGCATTGTAATAAAGTACAAACCAAGAATTGTTACATTTTTGGCACAGTGAAAATATGAAACGCCCTGCGAACGACAGTAAATGAGGATGATCTGCAGTATCTGCTCCAGATTCTATAAGAAGTGGTCGCGATAATAGTGTCCTTGTTCCAATGTGCTGAAACTAGCTAGTATTCAAGTTGAAATCCGTTGAGATTGGTTCGTATCCCGATTCCAGCTTTAAAAAACCCAGTTGAGTTCCTATTAAAGCCACATTTTGGGTAATAATCGATAGTTGGACTTTAATTCGTGATTTTACTATATAAATAAAATAAATAAGTTATCTAATTTGGCATTTCTAGTTACTCTCCACTGCTGCCACAGTGGTTGTTGTTCTTGTTGTTGTTGTCGACACATCCTCTAGCTTGGCTGTGATGGTAGCCGGCGACGTCTCTGGCTGAGCCGCCTTCAGATCCTGCTTCCGCCAGGCATTGTTAAAGTTCTTGATAGGAGTGGGCACCTCGCCGGTGGGTGCCACATCATTGGACTTGATGACCGGTGGCTGCGGCAGCGGTGGCTCCTCGCTGGCCTTGTTGTAGATCACCCAGTTGTCGGGTCTGTCCGGCTTGGTCAGTACTGTAATCGGTGCGAAAGCCACGCTGGCCAGCTGCTTGAGCCTCTGGGCCTTCTGGCGCGCCTCCGAGTTGCGTTCGTCGTAGTCTTCCGTCTCGTCCGCCAGTATGTCGTTGCCCAGCTGCTTGCCCAGGCTGTCGGGGAAGACGGTCACCTTGCTGTTCGTCACAGTCCGGCTGGAGGTGGACAGCATTGGCTTGGGCACCTCGGTCACGTAGCTCGTCTGCGTCTTGTTCGCCAGCATGGGCATTACGTAGTTGTCGTCCAGGGAGGTCACGTTCGTTCCGGTCGAGTTGTGGGTCGTCGAGTCCCTCATCAGTTGGGGTCGCATGTAGCCGTCCTTGTCGAACTTTTTGGTGGACATGTCCGTTGGGTCCGTCTCCTTCCGAGTCTCTGTCTTGTATAGATCGTTGCTTGGTACGTCCTCGTCGTAAACGTAGTCTTCCTCTTCTGGAGTCGGGTTGCTTTCGTCCGAGGTCAGGTTGGAGAGGGTCCTGCTCACATAGTCGTAGTCCTGTAGGTAGAGTTTGTGCTCTGTCTGTGGCAGTTCGTTGCTGGCATTGCCCGCCTCCTTGAGTTCCGGTGTCCGTCCGTAGAACGTCTGCAGTTGCGTCTGTGGCCTGTAGACCGAACTCGAGCTGGAGCCCGAGAACGGGCTGGGATTTCTGTCCGTGCTCAGTTCCCTGTCGTAGTACAGTTCGCTCTGGGCTGGCGGGTAGTCTGGTCTGTAGGAAGGTGGCCCTACCAGGCCGTAGGATCCTCCACCTACTCCCCCCTGACTATGCTGCGGGCGCGGATGGGAACTCACAGCTAGACCCAGCTCCTGGCTAGGTCGCGGTCGTATATTGAAGCTAAAGGTGCTGTCCGCCCCATTGGCACTGGCCACTCCGGAGATGCTGCCGAAGTTGCCGGCGCTTACGGCGCTGCTAGAGGCGTGCAGAAACCCGGAAGCGGGATTAGCACCTATCTGAGAGCTGGTGGACACCGGATAGGAGTGCACCGAAGGCGGGCGTGGGGAGTAGGAGGCGGATCCACTCAGGATGTGCGAGTTTCCGGCTATGCTAATGGGACTATGAACCACATTGTTCTCAAAACTGGGACGCTGCTCCTTGTGGCTCTGGGAAATGGGCGAAGGAGTCGTGGGCATCGGTCGTCGGTTACCCAGGGGATTGAAACTGTTCGTGGCAAAGGTCAAAAAGTTCTGGAAGATGTTCGGTGCTCGGGTCGTGGTCCGTCTGTCGTCGTTGTCGTTCAGGTAGATGATGGTCGGTGGCTTCGTCCTCTGTCCCTGAGTGCTGATCTCGGCCAGCGGCTGGTGGTACCCATAGCTAGGGAGCGGTACAGGAGTCGTGCTCGCGTAGTCCACGTAGTGCGGTGCGTAGTTCGTTTCGTAGTACGGTTTGTGGGCAGTCGTGTACTCCGCGTAGTCCGTCATCGAGGGTCGCGAGACGGGGCTCTTGTTCGTCTGTCGTATGTTGATCTCAATCTCGTACTGGTCCGCGTTCGGTCCGTTGACCACCACCTTCTGGGGCCTCTCGTAGAGCGGTCTGTTTTGGTACTGTCGCAGTTCGACGCCCCGCTTGGTGGGCTTGCTGATCTTGGGCGCCTTGGTTTGCCGCGTGGATCGTCCCAAGCTGGCTGTGGAGCTGGTCAGGAGAACCGACGGAGTGCTAGTACGGTTGCGTTCAAGGTGTAACAGTCGAGAGTCCAGAGTCTTGTCCAGGGTCTTTGTCTCCTGTTGGGGTTCCAGTTTCCTAGAGTCACGTCTCTCGGTCTTGGGGGTATCTGTACTCTGTCCAAGAGGGGGTTCCACTTTAGTTGCCTTTGTAGTTAGGTCAGTCTGTCTTGTCTCCTGGCTAGTCCTTAACTCTGGCACTTCCTCCATATCCTCTACTTCGTCCTCTACAAACTCGTTCTCATCTTCTTCGCCCTCCTCGGTCAAAGTCGCTGTCCCAGTCTCCGTTTCGGTAGTATTGCCCCCCGAGCTGCGTAGCTCCACTGGTACATTGTTGATGACAACACGTCTCTTGAGACCCGATCCCTCTGGCCTGCGCACATTCACGGTCTTTAGGTTGATGGTGATCTTCGGGGACTTGTCCAGTTTGTTGTTGACACCAATCACAGGTTTGCGGGTGGTCTGTCGGTTGTTACTGTTACTGTTACTGTTCTTGTTGGTGGTCGTCACTGTCTTGCGTTTGAGGTCGAGTTTGTCGCTAACTTTGGAGGGACTCCCGTTCGTGGGTCGATGGAAGCCAGTGCCCGAGTTGGCGTTGAGCTCAACCTGAGGCTTGGTCGGTCTCACACGGTTCGAGAAGCCCGCCTTGTCCTCCTTGAGGACCTGCACGGCGCCCAGCTCCGGCTGACCCATGTTGAATACCTGATCTGGCACCTGCTGATTGTGGAAGGGATCTTGCTCCAGCCAAGGGCTCAGATCGATGGGCGTCAGACTGCCCACTCCGCAGCTCTGTCGCTCGTTGTCCTCGAACTCCGCCGGGATGAAGACGTGGGGCTGGAGAGTGCCACCGCCCACCGTTCGGCAGAGAACCTGAGCCAGGGACACGCGTCGCAGGGAGTGCAGCTGGGCGGGGGTGAAGGAGCTCTCGAAGCCACCGTTCTCGTACCAGAAACGATCTCCTCGCCTGGCATTGCTGAACTGCTGGGCAATGATGCAGGCAAAGGTGGGACCCACCAAGCCGCCCACCACCGGACGTTCCGCAATGCCGCCCACAAAGAGATCGATGTCGTGGACGCTGCGATAGGCGTGGCCAATGCGCTTCGCCGACTCCGGACCCACCACGTTCGCTGGGGAAGAGATAAGGTAAATATAAGTTTATAACTCTGTAATGATTGAGATAACAGTAAAGAGCTTTCTTCAGTTAAACGTGCTTCTATCATTATATAACTTCATAATTATTGAAGAGATATCTTTCTGGACAAAAATCGCTTAAAGAAATTGATTTCCCTCGAGGTGTGCAATCACTTAATTGGTGTTAATGCGTTAATCAAGTGAGGAAAGTTGAGGCCATGAAAGCAGCTTACCAAAGTCATCCCAGCTGTGGATGGGGCTGAGGCCACAGGGCACCCTCCAAGCGCTGTAAGGGGCAATCCCATGATCCCGACCCCTCTGAATGTTGATGGCAGCCAGGTCCAGGCCAAAGGGAAAGCCCGGCGTCTGGAAGAGGTGGTTGGTCAGCTCGGGTGTGATGAACTCATCCCTCTTCAGAGCTCGCTGGGAGGCCAAGCCACGCAAGAGACGATGCAGTGACCCGGCCGAGCCAATGTCGCCGCGTTGGAACTCCTCGTGCAGGCTGACATCTGAAGGGGGAAACAGGAAGATGTTACTCATGGACACAGCTAAAGTTGACCCCAAACTTACTGTTGTTGATCACATTGTGATGGCGATCGCATCTTGTGTAGGAATTCTGGACGAGCGAGTGGCCAAAGCGAAAGGCGGCGGCAGCAAAGGCATTGGCCACCGTGGGATTCACCTTGGAACTGTACCGTTCGTAGTAGCCCGAGGGCAGCAGGTCCAGGTCGAAGAGCTTGGCCACCTCGCGGCCAAGAATGACGGGCAGGAACTCCCGGAAGGTTATGTGCTGGAACATGGCGCCCACAATGCGACGCGTCTCCTGGTACACCTTCTCGTCGCTCCAGTGCGGATTCAGCTCGCTCAGTTCGAGGGCTATCCGGTTGTGCTCGCCCACCCAGACATGGTGCATGGCCAGCAGACCCGGCTGCTCCCCACTCCTTCCATCTCCGGACCGTATACACTTGGTGGCAATGGCACCCCGCTGGCACACATCGTCGGCGGGATCTCCACGTCCATAGATGAGCAGTCCATGCCGGAAGACTCTGGCATTGTCCGAGGTCTTGGCACTGTTCGAGTAAATGGGCGAGGCGTCGATGTAGGAGGTCACCTGGTTGGTCTGTTCCCGCCAGGACAACACACAGTCGCGTCGCTGGGCAGGAGCCGAGCGCAGGAACTCCAGGCAGCGAACCTTGAGGGGAGCCAGCCAGGGATCGTCCAGGGGCACCTTGATGGGAAAGCAGGCTGGATGGAAGTCCTTGCCCCCACAGCAACTGGGAATGGAGCCGTTAATGGAACTACCAGGATAGAGAGATGGGAAGGAAAGAAATAATAAAATAAATAGGTTTAGATTTTAATAAAAACCGCTCACCGTGGCTGTGCCGTGGAGGTCATGTCGTGGTCCAGCAGCTGTCCCCACTGGGCTATCATCAGGGTAAGCGGCGCCTCGCCTTCCCTAGCTCCATGGACCAGCAAACTCACGAATCGCGACGAGGACAAAGTGCTGCCATCAGCGGAACTCCTCACAGTGTCCACACCATCACCATACTCTGGCGGCAGGAACCGATTGAAGGGCATCTGGGCGGCGCCCCACCTGGGCCTTCGCTTGTTGTTGCAGGTGCCATCATGGGTGCGGTACCGCTCCGAGGCGGGCATGCAGGGCGGCGGATCCCGCGGCGGACACAAACCCTCCAAGGCGGTGCGACGCAGGGAGAAGCGCTGCGTGTGCGACTGGCGGGCCAGCTCATCGATGTGCTGGAAGCTGCGATACCCAGGGTTAGATGGAGATCAAGGCGGCCGGAGCCAGGACACCCTCAGCCCGCATCCAGAGGCTCGGATGTGGCCGACATGGCTGCGCTCAAATTTCGAGTTCGAGTGCCGACTGCTCAGGCCGCCGGCTTCTATTTATAAAACGCTCGCGACTCCACACGGAATCAGAGTTTGGTGGAAACGAGTTCGCTCCAAGTGGGATCCACCGGGTGGTGGTGGTAGTGGTAGTGGCCTGGTGTGAGTGCGCTTGCAGGTGTGAGATTGTGGCGGGAAAACGCATGAGAAATCAGTGAGCAGTGAGCAGGGAGCAGTTAGCAGCTCGCCGCTGGCTTTAATTCACTTCACCCCGCTTCTGCTTTCCATTTGCCGCGTTTATTAGCAACTCTTTTTCAGTTTTTATTTTTTCGTCAATTTTCATTTCGTTTTAATCCCGAGGGGTATAATGACTCGGTCATGAAACATGCCTAGCTTAAGGGACTGAAGTGCGTCTCTCTATGAGTAAGCAGAAATCTGAGATATAGGGTCATTTTTACTAAAGTTAAGACTTTAAAATAAAATTATAAAGGAAGGAATTAATATATAATTCGTAAAATTACGGGAAACCTACGGAAAATAAATTAATTTGTAAGTTTTTACCAAAAAAATCAAATAAAAAAAAGAAGCTCACTTGAAAATATACCTTTTTTTAGAAGTGTGACAAGTATCATCAGTATCCAATAATTACATAAACATTTAGAGTAAACATTACTAGTTTGCTGATAAACACATTTGATCATTTTTGTGGAAAGCAAGTGTTGATAAGTGTTGATTTACCTCAAAAATATTTAGTTCTAAAGTTAAATAGTTAATTTTTTTTAGAAAAACAAGATAATCTATTTAATTAAAACCCATATGCAAGGATGTCACTAGTTTTACTCATTTCCCCTAAACTATTAAAAGCATAGATTCCAATCTAGATAGGAAAATGGCAATCTGCGAATCAGCTTTCTCTTGTCTCGATGAGCTACGACAAACTTCCTGCCTGGCATATAATTTCCTGCGATCTTCCAATCAATCTATCTTCTAGGCGTTTTCACTTTTCCTCTCACGCATCTGCAAGAAAATTAGCGTTGATTGAAGGCTATTTTCGATTGCCCCCGGGGGATGAGCACAGCGCAAGTGTATAATTGTTTCGGCACGTTTTTCCAGTTTTTCCAGCAGGTGAAAGTGGAAACATACTAAATATTTTCCCAGGCTTAGTTAGGCTTTTGTGGCAGCCACGCTTGTCATTGCTCCGAGTGCCTATTATTTATTTATTAAGCATTGTTTTTAAAGGAGAGCGCCCTTTGCCTTGGGTTCACGCAGCGTATACGCAATATGGAATATGGAAAAAGCGCAGCCGCAGCGTTGTCAGCAGCTGTGCTGGGTTCATTGCCCTCGTTGAAAACAGAGGAAAAAAATTACAATACAATACAAAACTTTCGTACGAAATGAGAGGAGCTTGAGGCCGAATTGGTTGGCCTGGCTCGGCGTGGCTTGACTTGGCTGGTAGAAAACGAAAGTCGCCCCATGTTTGTGTTTCAGTTTCAGCTTCGGTTTCTGCTTCTTTCTTCGCATATCAGTCGGAGTCGTCGTCGCAGTCGCCGCAAAAGCTTTGCCTTTCGCTGTTTTTGTTGTCGTCGTCGTCGCTTGATGTAATCAAATGGCGAATGGCCAATCTGAAGCTGGAGCTGAAGCTTCCCTCCATGTGGCGTGGCTATTTCTTTGTATATAATTTTTCTAGCGCAGCCGCTGTCGCTTTCTTTGGCTTCTAATTTGGCTAAATGCTGCTTTTGGCACCATTAACGAGCTGATCATCATCTCCGCTCGCCACTCTTCGCTCGCTGATTGACGCTGGACATTTCTGTTGATATTTAATTAAACCAAACATGCTGGCTGGCTGGCTGGCTGGCTGGCTGGCTGACTGGCCATTTCGTAATTTGATTGTGGCGGCTGCTCCACCGAAAGCATTTCCCATTAATGGCCATCAGCATCTTTTGTCTGGCAATTGTCTGATTGGTACGATGTCGCCGCGTTTTGGCCCATTGATTGTACGTAAATTACGTAAAGGCGATTCGGGCTGCTTGCCCAGCTTTGCATTCGGCACGGTCAGAGCTCATTGCACCTGAGAGAGACGAGACTCGCACACACACCTGAGTAAATGGCCTTTTTCGGCCGGGTGAAAGTTCTCGGCTTTAACGCGCTTTTCGTTCGTTATTTGTGTGGAAAATCCACAGAGCCAACCCGTTGAGAAAAGTGAAAACTCTGCCAGCGGAAAAACTGGAAAAACTGCAAATGGAGATGGAGTTGGAGATGGAAATGGAAATGGCGTGGTTGCAGTCGGTGATAGAGATGGAGTGGAAGTTGGTGGTGTCTGCCATTTCCGCTGAGCTCGGCCAAAGAGGTCATTTAACCCGGGCAGCTTTAATTCACCTTCGCCCAGCGCATTCCTGGCCCGATCTGGTATTGGTTTTGGCCTCGCTTGTCTGCCAATTATCCGGCATTTCAATGTCAAAGTGAAAGTTGACTCTTAGTCATGAGCAATCACAGTGGGACGCCCATCGTTTTTTTGGCTACGATTATTTTTGCCACAACTCGAAGGAGGAATAAGGCGGAGGAGGGTTCACTTCCACTTGAGGCCAGTTCGTTCCATTTCAATCGCAGCTCCAACTCATTAGCTCTGCCAGCTCTGGCTGCCATGGATGCCGTAGAACTCGTTAATCAAGCGAGAAAGTTGCCAGCGGTAATTGTTGGCAGAAGGCAGGAACGCTCAAAGAGGAGGAGGCGGCGGCGGGGGCCACAGCATCCTCTACTCAATAATATTGCTTACATTGTTGTCTTTGTCTTTGCCGTCAGTTATTTCTTTACTTTTTTCCCCCGTTGGATGCCCGGTTGTATGCTCGTTTTGCATTAGATTGCCAGCGGCCAGAAACTCGAG
The DNA here is from genome assembly GCA_008042575.1 of Drosophila watanabei. Classification (NCBI taxonomy): domain Eukaryota; kingdom Metazoa; phylum Arthropoda; class Insecta; order Diptera; family Drosophilidae; genus Drosophila; species Drosophila watanabei. The sequence goes on from VNJS01014870.1 coordinate 222,770, forward strand.
AGTAACCTATAAGTGGTTACGGGTGCTCCACCGAGGGCGGCTCAAAGAATGATTGAATATAAACCTTACGGAATTTATATTTTTACTGAGAAATGGATCAAGGCAAAGGTAAGTCTTTTATAGATTTAAATATCTGGTTTTGGCCAAGATTTAAGCGTTATTAAAGAACGTATAATGGTGCAAAGAACGTATGATGTAAGGCTGTTCTCTTACTGTCTATTTTTTACTAGTTTTCGACTGATATATAAATAAAGAATATTCCCTATTTTACAGAACTTTCCAGACCTCCCCACGAAGCCACTTTGATTTTTAATCATGCGCCTCGATTTGGTCAATAACTTTTTTCATATGTCATTGCCACAGAGATATTTGCGGCTGATGAACTCATGACCCGCCACACACTCCCACATCCAGCATATATTCCCTCATATTCCCCACCCACATGATAGCCTCCTTCTGGAACTATACCCACATCATACCCCCTTTCCCGAACTTACTTCTTCCGAAAGGCCTTGGCCGCTGCTATGGTGGCATAGGCGGCCATCTCCCGGCGCTCCGAGTCCGTGGTTGGGGCATTGAAGCGGGAAAGCATTGCGGCTGGATGATTCTCCTGCAGGGTTTGACCTTTTTGTTGCAAGGTATTTGCGAGATTTTCGAGGATTTGAGTCATGACTGGTCATGGTAGTGGAAACACTAGTACCCACCATTGCGCAGCATCTCCGGCTGAATGCGGCCGTAGAGCTCGGCCATGGCATCCAAGCCCTGGCGCACGCTCTGCTGCAGGGCCACATCCATCAATGTGGGACGCTGCGAGCGTCCGTTTCGCTGCCCCTGGAATGCCATCTTGAAGTCCTGCTCCTGCTCGGGCTCTGGCTCTGGCTCGAGCTCCTCCTCCAGCGGAATCAGCGGGCGCGGCAGCTCCTTGGTGGGCGGCTTGCCGCTGGCATTCTCCAAGTGCAACAGCAGGAGCAGCAGGCAGGCCACCAGCAGCAGCTGTGATGGCTGCAACATTCCACCGGCGACTTCTGGAATGGTTTATTCGCTGTCAAGTTCAGAGCTAGCAAAGGTTATCCCGCGAATGTGACAAGTGGCGGTCCTAAATCAAAGGGATTTCTCAAGAAAAACTAGGGGAAAGAGTATTGCACTACAAGGGATAAATTTGAGATATTACAACTTTAATTGCTAATAATATGCAAACTATTAGCTGTTGCCCGAGCTATAAATCATAAATCGCTTCAACCACCTTGAGGGCGTAAAGAGGTGGCGAAAATATCGGGTTGACTCAATAAAGGGGGCCAATTAATGGCAATTATCAATAAAGTTACGTCGCTTTGGGTCGCCAATAGTGATGCATAATGGCTGACTTGGCTTCCTTCGTGATTCGAGTGAAGCGATTACATCAGCAACAACTATAACATCAAAATCGCGCTGTTATTTAATGTATTTTTTTTTAAGCTGCCCACAGCTAATTACAATAATAAAAAAAAAATAACTTCAACTGCAACTTATTATCGCCTAACCACATTATTCTTTTTTTCCTGTCTTTATTTACTGTTTTTTTGCTTAAGTTTTTTGTTTTTGTTGATTTTATACTCGGCACTTTTTCTGCATTTTTATTAATTTCATTTTGTGTCGGCTTTGGCCGAGTGATTTTAGCTTTGCTTGTTATTATTATTGTTATTGTTTATTTAATACGCTTTTTAGCAGGGAGTTGATGTATTCATTGATCAAGTGCTCGCTCTGTATAATGAGGAATACAAGCCAAGCTCTTGAATGCATTCTTCGCATTCCAATGCCCAGATAAGGCATTAGGTAAGAGGAAATTCTCGTCATTTCGTTAATCACTCTATTTCTTTTCTTTTCGTTGCTTTTATCTTGGAAATTATGTTATATACATAGTGTTTCCTTATTTGTGTGCCAGGCGGAGTACCTTATTTGCTCCAATGACCGCGTAACAGGCGTTCGATGTAAACAATATTGTTATGGTAAAAAACTACCAACAATTTTTACTGGTGTCTCATAACAGTTGGTTTTGGTTAGTGTTTAATAGGGGATTATACAGAGGGGTAGTTATAAAGAATGAAAAGGGAAACTGCTCCAGAAAGTATTCAATAATATTTAATGATTAAAATTTCTTTAATAAATAAAATCTGTATTCGTAAGCAAAGACACCTAAAATAAAAAATGTACTTGAACAATTTTCTTTTTAATTTAAAATTTTTAAATAGTTTAAAGAAAAGGTTATTGTTGCTCTTTAAAAATAAACCTCCTACTCGGAGTTCAAGTAAAATGTAGTAATGGAAATCTTATAGGAAATGTAATATAACTAGACTTTAAATAAGTCACTTTTATTTTAAAATATTTTATTTGTTTATTTATTATAGTTCCAAAAAAAGTAATTGTTTCTTATTAAAATATTTTTCTCTGAGTGAAGTTAAAAACATGTCTAGAAATGAGCATTAAAATGAAATATAAAATATTTGCAAAATAAGGGTTTTTATTGCTCATTTAAAATTTTTCTCCGGGTAAAGTTTAAGGTACTTCTAGTAACTCGAATTTAAAATGTAATTAATAATATTAAGATTATACATTTTATTTTTTTTTTTAGATATATTTCGCATGTATATCCATCACTTAATATTTAACTTCCGTGATAAGTACATTTTTGGGTTAATATTATGCAGAGTTTTTCACAAAAACAAACCCCTCGTTTTTCGCGGCCACTTTAAGCCTTCTTTCGTGCCTGCAAATGGAGTGTTTAATTTTTCATCCAAAAATTATGCAATTAGGCTTAAGAGCCCCACCGGGGCTTGCATAAGGCCATTTTCCTCTTCCTCGAGCAAGGGTCCGAGCCCCACAACTACCTCCTCACCCACCCACCGCCAGGTGGCCGCCAGGAAGTTGCTGGCTCAGAGAAATTTCACAGACACGCTCACTTGGTTAACTGTGGCACTCGGGCCATTAATAATAATCAATTTGTTGGATGATCTTTTTGCGCAAAAACGGAAATTGATTTACCCCAAAGAGCGGTGTAGGCAATTTGTAGTTGGTAATTGCCGTGATTAGCACCTGCTGCAATTAGCCAGATTCGGACTCGATGTATATCTATATTCCTGAGCTGCTCCTGGGGATAGTTTCGGGCGATTTTTCAACTCCTCGCGGCACGGCACACACCGAAAAGAAACTTTTTCGCGTTTGTATCTCGGATCGTCGTAAACCGAACTAAATCGATTCTCACCTCACGGCTGCCATTAGAAGCCAAAAGAAACACAGACGCCGAGCCGCAAAGCCGAGACATGCCACAGCTTCACAACAACAAAAAAAAGTAAAAAAAAACTCTGAAAAAAAGTGAAAAAGCCAAACTCACAGAGATAAAAAAAACATAATAAAGATGAAAAAGCACCCAAGACTTCCAGGCGAGCGACCAGTTCTCCGCCGGCTTTCATTCACAGCCGGAGTGGCAGTTTTTTTTTTTTTCGTCCAACACCCCTTCTTCTACTTTTAAATATTTATTATTTATTTTCAACTTGTTGGCGCTTATCGCCGCCGCCGTTGCCGTTGCCGCTGCCTTCGCCGAGGCCCCTCCTTTTCCGTATTCAAATCGAATCGAGAGAGAGAGATAAAATGCCTTGCGGCTGCATAAAGTTCCCATTAAAGCAGAAACATAAGAAATGTCTCACCATCGCCGATCGCCATTCATCCGCTCCACTGGCCACTCCACTGGCAAGCCGCCGAGCGTCCGCACCAGCACCAACCATTCAGGCATCCCGTCCAGTCCAATCCAATCCAACCAGCTCCACATCCACGTCAATCCATCCGCAGCCGGTTCATCAAAAGATGCCCAGCTGGATGCTGTGCTCAGCGGACCGCTTCCCATTCCCATTGCCCAGTCCGCTCTTATCGCCCGCCGCCATCGAACTGCTTTCAATTAGAAGAGAAAGTTCTTGCCACAAGCGCAGGCGGGCAGGCAGAGTCAGAGGCAGTCAGGAAAAAGTGAAAAAAAAAATAAATAAAAATACAGTGAAATAAAAATAATCAACAAAAAGAGATGTTGTTACCAGCGGGCACTGGGTAGTGGGTACCCCTCGCAGCGGGGCTGGGTGAAGTCCATAAAAATTGCACCTCATAAATTAAGAAGTTGATGTATCACCGCGACGGCCCGGCGAGGTGACAACAATAACACCCGCTTCCAGCTCACAGAGATCGGGCGAAACTAAACCGAGTTAAACTGAACTGATCTCTGGGCAAAAACAAAAACAAAAAAAAAAAAAGCAGAATATGCATAGAAAATGGCAAGAAATGACATCAGCACTGCAAAAAAGGCTTAAATTAGAAATGGAAATGGAACTAGAGTGTCGCTGGTAAAGAGTGTCTGTCTGTGGGGGAGACTGCCTTGGGTGATTACGGATTCGGAATACGAAATTACAAGATATATATATAAGGTAACAAAGATCCAGAGAGTGGTTTTATGAATATTTATACTATAGAACTTTAGAAAGATCAAAGTTTAAAGTTTTTGATTAAATGTAACATAGTCAAAGAGCAAAACATTAATTAAGATTAGCTAAGAAATGTGCAGATTCTTTTAAGATTTCGGTATAATAACAAATATTTGTATTGAAATATGGAGAATGCGGTATTCTACTTTACATTTTTCAGGAAAAAATAGTAGAGAAAATATTTGGATAAACATTACAGGACACAAGGAAACTTAATACAATTATTTTATAGATAAAAGAGCGTGGAAGCTAACTTCGGGAAAGCGAGATATATAAACCCTTGCAGTTTACTCAGCCAAAAAAAGCATTAATTTTAATTCGGAAAGGTTTTCTATGCTAGTTTTTATTAGGTTAAGAAATCGGCAATAAAAATTTAAAATTTAAAAATTTGAAGTTTTTTGTGATTTTTTTTTTTATTAATTTAGACGATATAAAAATGTAGAATTTTGGAAAAACAATATCAACTCGGCTTTTACCGCTGATCAAGAATATATATGATTTTTAGGGTCGGAAACGACACCTTAGGTTTATGACTAATAGTCACAAGGGTATAATATAGGGGAAGGGAAGGAAATAAACTTTAAAGTTATTAACCTTTAAATTTACAAAGTTCTCAAAACAATGTACAAAGAATAAATCTAGCTTGCATTTTGTAAAATCTTTTATACAAATTTCATATATAGAAAACAAAACAACATTCTTAAGTGAGTTAACTACGAAGTATACAATAATATAGTCTGAAAGGTTAGAAAATTGATAAACAATTCCGAAGGCAAAGATAACTTTGCACAGCAGCCGAAGCTACTATAAAATATTTCGATATACAGCCATTAAAATATTATAAATTCCAAAAACGTTTAGGCAAGATCTCCCGACATTTTTCGACCAAATTCCAGAAAACTGAAAATGTTGACTCACAAGTGTGAAATTCCCCTCGAACCTTGGACTAAGCCCTCAGGCGGCTCTCAAATGCTTTTAGCTGCACTTAATGCACATGGTGTTATCGGATGAAAATCGGAATGGGAATGGGAATCAGAATCAGAATCGGAATTGGAATGTCAATCCCTGATGAAATCGCCCGAGAAGCGGGCTAAGCCACAGAGTTGGATCATCACCAAGTGCGACGCAGCTGCTGCGGTAATTTCCAAGAGACAAAGTCAAAGGTACACTTGCTCTGCTCGTAATGGAAAATAAGAGAGCCCCGAGTAAATGGGTTTAATTTGCATTCCCCGGGCTGGCTGGCTAATCAGCCGCTTGGCTGCAGATGCTGGCGGGGCATGCATTGATCATTGGTGGGCGTTGCATTACGTATACGCCGCGTAAATTAAGTATACGTAAGCAAATTTATTTGCTTGACAAGAGCCACGCACTTGGTCAATTGGTTTCAATTGAACTGGGGGGAAAAGAATATAAATAAAACTGAAATGAAAAATAACCAAAACAAGCGCTGACTTTGATCCACTAAGCGACGTCCCACGCGGCCTCTTAATGGACATGGGGGGGGGGGGGATTGGAATTGTGGATTGTGTGGATTGGGGAACGGAGAATGGGCGCCAAGTCGAAACGAAATGGAACGTTTGGGCCTCGGATGACGCCAGAAAAGCCAGCGACTCTTCGATTGGAGACTGGGTCACTGTTACGAGCGTAAGAACCAGCGAGTGCCTTGCCGCTCGCTCACACTCACGCACACGTCTAAGCGATTAGAAGAGAGTTGGGGGACAGAGAGAGAGAAAAGAGAGAGGCTGATAAAGAGTGCGAGACGGCGACAGAATAAATACAGCAAAGAATCGCTGGAATAATAATACTCGAGGCTGCCTTTGGCTTCTGGCGGACACTTCGCTTTCGTTTCGCATATTTTACCTCTCCCCCGTGTTTGCTTTATTGTAATCTATAATTTATTTGAATGTTTTTTTTCCTCCGCTCTTTTTCTTTTTCTTTACTTCTTTACTTTTTCCTTTCTTACTTTCACACGCAGACACGGCGGCCGGCAAAGAAAAGGGTTTGCCTCCCACTGCCGCCACTCCACTTCCATTGTGTTGGAGTAATTGAAATCGCCAATCGCACAATCTCTCAATTGCAAAGTTTTCGTTTTCAGTTTTTGGTGTTTATTAAAAGTTTGATTTTATTCGCCTTTGTTGGGATTAGCTCTATAAATAGACACGTACAAGTATTACACTTTAATATTATATTATAGGTACATATAATAAATATATTGTAGATGCTTCTCTCTCGTCGCTGATAACTCCGACTCCGACCATTTACAGCACTTCAATTGAGCTTCAATTTATGTATTTTCGTTTTTGTTTAATTTAATTTCGCCTTTTGCGTTCATTTCGCTACCATTTTAGTACAAAAAATCACTTGAGCAAACAAGATCCCATTTGGAGGAATAATTTTAGTTTTTGTTTTTCGTTTCTGTTTCTGCTTTTGTTCATATTTTCATCCAGCATATACAATATGATTATTACAAATAATAACAGTTTGTATAGGTTTTAATGATTACGCATATGTGTGTAGAGTTATATGTATATGTATATGGTTGGTATGTGAGTGTGTGTGTGGGCGTTTGTGTAAGTTACGTGCCTTGCATTCCGAGCTGCAGCAGCACCTGGAAGTCTCCAGACTCGCAGCCCAAAACTGCCAGAGCTCGTGAACAACAAAACAAAATTAAACAACATTGTTAAATGAGTATGTGTGTGTGCGCTTACAAAATAAAACAAACTTAAAGCTAGGCGTGTGTTGGGTGTGTGTTTGAGTGTGTGTTTGTATAGCTAAAGTATTGCACTATGTAGTATATATAAATATATGTGATAAACAATTTACATCGAATATAATTCGAATTACGCGAAATATTAGAAATTACAAGCTGAGGAAGGAACAGGAGCACGGAAAGTACATATAGACTGAGAGAGATAGATATTGTGTGGCAGATGATAGGGTTTCTATAAATATGTGATGTTTTTTCTTTCTTTTTCTCTTTTTGAATAGGTTGTTGAAAAGGAATGTCGTTCTTGATGGCTGGCCACCAAATTACTCAGAATGCCCTGCCCCCTGCAAACACTTTGAAGCCTCTAACGTGATCCCAGCAGCCGCTTATCGAGTTATCCAGGGACCAGGACCAACGCTAACTCCATTCGAGTGGAATTTGAATCATTGAATTCATCTGAATCCTGGGAATTATCCGACTAACTGTACTCGAAAGTTCCTGAATTATCCAAACTATTTGAATTTATCTTTTGATTAGCCCGAATCACTTACAAACTTTAATCGCATCACTCAAATTATTGAAGAAATCACTCAAATATAGTTTGAATTATTTGAATAAATATTTAAAATCATTCAATTTGAAATCATTACTCGAACGATTTCACTCAAATTTCGAGTTAACTGAACTGTTTTGAATCACTCAAATCTTCCAATTTCGATTAAACTGACTTTTTCTGAATCACTCGAATAATCCAAAATTCGAAATAACTGACTTTCTCGAAAGACTCAAATCATCGAATTTTGAATTCAGTAACACGTTCATTCAGGACACGTTCAAATTATCCAAACTCGAGTCCTCCCGATGATGATGATCCTTCGAAGATCCTTCCGATCAGCCAGAGATCCCCCGACACAACCCACAGCACAGCACTCGGCCGGACTCCATTGGCCGTTCGTCCCGCCCCCGCTTCTCACTCCCCATCGCACGTCGCCCTCCTCCCCCGAAGGAAACGTCCGTGGTGGCCATCAGTTACGTCGCTCGCCAGCTCGCGCCACTGCCGCGTGTCGCTGCTGCTGCTGCTCCTTGTCGCGCAGCTCCTTGATGGCGCCCACCGTGCCGAACATCACCTTGGCCGTCAGCTGGGCGCGGGGTGGACCAGCGGACTTGCCACCGCCGCCGCTGTTGGTCGCCGCCTCCCGGTCCAGGCCCGTGTTTGCGTTGGCGTAGGCGTTCGTGTAGGAGACGTAGTTGTTGTTGAGGTCGCGACCACAGCTGCACTGATGCGACATGTTGCACGTGTTGTTGTTGTTTTAAAATTCGGGGATGCTCTTGGGATCTGGATCTGGATCTGGATCGGCGGTATCTGCGTTGCTCTGCTCCGATTTATATTCGGCAAGTTCTCGGCGGCGAGTGACCAGTGGATCCGCTTGCGGTTGTTTGCCAATTGATCGCGCGTCGTCCGATAGTCGCAGTCGCTCACAGAACTAATTTTGAAAAACTGTGGTGTTGTTTTTGTGGCCAGGCCCCAAGTCGACTGAGCAGCGGCAGCGACGCCAGTGGAGCCTCGCGAGAGAGCGCTGCGATCGGCGAGCAGCTGATGAGAGAGCTTGGAGCTTGGAAACTGTGATGTTGCTGTTGTTGGTGTCGCGCTGCCGCTGTTGCTGCTGCTGCTGCCGAAGCTGACGTTGCTGCAGTGAAATGATAAATTTCTCTACACTTTGCAGCGATCGCAGCTCTCCGCTCAGTCGCAGCCGGCGTCGCTGCCTTTGGAGAGCTTTCTTGACTGCAGCGACTTCGATGTTGTTGTTTCTAATGCCCCTCTGACGTATATAATCGCCGACGCTGCGCTTGTGTAATCTGTACGTCGTCTTTGTATGGCAGCCGCCGATTTGGTTTTTGTATTTCTTTTTCTTCTTGTTTTTTCCTATTTCTCTTTCGGCGCCTAGTGCCGTTGCTGTTGTTGTTCCTGTTGCTTTTCTCATAACAATTTGCGAATTCCAAAGGCACGCTCGCAGCGGCAAGTGAAAATCACTAAGCAATGCAGCGCAGGGGCTCACCTGTTCGCTCTCCACTCTCCACACACCGCTCTTCTCTGTCGGTTATTGTTGTTGCTGGCATTCATTAAGATTCATTCACCTTTCCGAGCAGACTTTACTGTTGTTTATTTGTTTGTTTGGCTTTTCGTTTTTATTTTACATAATTGTATGGACGGACGGCGGGCGGTGAAGGCAAAGTGCAATGCTGCAGCGGAAATGCCACATTCTAAACCTCTGAACCTGACCCACAAAGAACGAATCGTGAAAGGGGGGAGAGAAAGAACGGTATTTCCAAGTGCGCTGGAGAACGGAGAAGAGGAGCAGCGGCCGAGGCAGAGGCAGAGGCACCGCCAAACGCATTCGCTTTCAAACGAGTGGCCATTGCCATATCACTTTCCTCTCTACAGCAGCAGCATAGGAAGAAGCAGAATACTCGCACTACCAGTTTTCTCCAAGAACCCAAAAGCACATCGTGACCCATATAATGGCGCCGTCGATGCTGACGTCAGCAGAGCGAGATCTCCAACTCACTGTCTCTCACCCAAGTGGGTGGCGAGAGGCAAGAACAAACGATCCGCGGAGAGCAGAGCAGAGTGAGAGCGAGAGCCGGGCTGGAGAGTTCGAAAAGAAAGCGAAAAAAGAAATTTCAATGCAGCGAAGCGTAGAATGGAGAACGTATGTTTGTGCTTGGAGTACCCAGCAAACAAAACAAACACACTCACACACACACATACCACCGATCGTTTGCTCACCTACTTCTGGGCCCCAGTACATCGGAAAGTGTGTCATCGAAGAAGAAGATAGAGACAGACAGAAAGAGAGATAGAGAGTGGCTGGACAGTGGATGTAGCAGAGCCAGAAGAGAGCCAAAGCAGCGAACGACATTCTTTTGCCGACTTTCTGACTCTTCCATGCGTACTTGCTTGAGTATGTATTGCAGGTACCATACACTTGTGTGTATGTGTGTGGTGTGTGTGCTTGTGCCAACAGTTGTGGTCAGAATTATAGAGCACTGAAGCATTTGGAGAGATTTAATGGAAAGGGAAATGGAAAAACCCCAAGAAAGTGTAGAGTTTTACAGAAGCGGAAAATCATTATTCTTTATCCGTATAAATTTGGCAATAAATTTAATTGTTTTTAGACTTTATTCTAACAAATTAACACCATTTTATTAATTAATATTTAATTGCTTTTATTATCACTGCAGTTGCACTGAAAACCCGAGCAACATGCACTTTGGAGATTCCTTCCAGGCATTTGGCCAAGATGCTGTCGTTCGTCTTGGCAGTAAATCTCATCGGCTTTCGGCTCTGCTGGGCGCCCTGCTCCGACGACGACTAATTATAAATGCATATTTATGCTGCCTGTTAGTGGCTTCTACTACGACAATTATTTGCTGCCGCCGCTCCGGTGCTGGGTGTATCTGATGGCACATAAGTTCATCTGGATCTCAAGTGCACAAGCTGCACTGCGTTATTCTCATGCGCAGAATCAATTAAAAGAGATGAAAACAGAAAAAAAATACAAAAAAAAGCACCAAGCGACGAAAACTTGTTGTGGGAAAAATCTCCGAAAACCTGCATAAAAATCGTGATTTTCCATTTTGTATTGTTGTTTTTTCATCGTTCTTCGCTCCGCTCGGCCTAACAACTAAACAACTACAAAAATGTTTTCTTTGGATATTTTTATTTTTATGATTTCGCCTATGCATTTTTTCGGTGGGAAGTTTGCACCGCGCTAGCATCTGTGTGTGCCCATACGAAGGTGTGGGCCAAACTGGTTGCTGCCGCTGCCTTTGGACGTCTTTTCGGCCCCGGCTGCAGCGGCAGGTTTCGATTTGGTTTGGTGTCTTTGTTTTGGTTTCGAATTCGGTTTCGGTCTCGGTCCACTTTGCCTGCCCGCTGATGATGATTTATGGCTGAACTTGTCTTCTGGAGAATCGGGCATTCCAACTTCTGGCCGATCGAGTGACACCATGGCCAAAGGCACAAGCCTATGTCCTCTCCTTTGGGACATGTGCACAGCTCTCCAGCTGTCCAGATGTCAAATATCCAAATGAGCTGCTGCTGCTGCTCCTGCTGGCCCCACGATTAGGCCGCTGGGAAATTTATTAACCTGTTCCGGTGCGATGACGCCCCAGTGTCAGCCCATCGAGATTAGACTGGCCACGCTTGGGCCATGTTTTGGTCTTACTGGCCCGCTATCAGCCTGATTTATGATCGATGGTGGCTCGTGGTGAGTAAGGAGACCACGCGCCCACCGGAGTATACAAAGCCGCCATTTCCCCCAGGTGCAGCTGCTTGAACTGATGCCATTGGCTTTCGGGGAACTGGCTGGAACTTTGAGCCGTGTGTACGTAGTAATGACGCCTGACGTCATGGCCGCAATTAGTCGCCACTTTTCCATGGAAAGCCATAAAAAACTTATAAAGTCCCAGGACAAATTGTAATTGCGCCACAAATCTCAATGCAATTTCGGTGTATATCCCCCCCGGTGTCATGCTGGGCATGCTCTTCCTCTCCCTCTTCCTCTATATTGGCATTGCGTATACGACCCGTGCTCCAGCTCAATCACCATTAACACCATCATCATCATTAGTCAGGAGTAGAGCGAGGTGGCGACGGGCCAATCAATGTGTTTATTTTCTCAATATTTTCCAATTAGCAAACGATTTTTGCTTTTATTCGTAATTAAAGTATTTACAACTAAGCACCGCCACAGCGGGATTTCCTTGGGTAATCGTTATAGTCCCCCGGCTTCTGCTCCCATCTCCGTCTGGTTAATTATACGGAATGCATGGAAACGTATGGGAATAACGTAAGAGGATTGCTTGAAAGTAAGTACCACGATTAGGGTCTGAACTTACGGAGAAGGACATCTACAAAAGAGGAAAATGAATAGCTAGAATTTTAAGGATATTCATTGTCTTTCCAAATCTCCTTGAGAATTTCCCAAGTCCCCATCGTTTCTCGGCATAACCTTCAATGCAAGAATGTTCCCCGTAAAGTCCTATCGACAAAGTGCGACGAATCGCTGACGTTTGTATAATTCGCGAAGCCGAGCAGGGCAGGACAAATGTGGCAGCAGGACAAATGTTAAAATGTTATGCATCCCGATGGCGACATTGTGAAATAGATACTGGCATTCCGCATAAAATTCTTTGGCGTTTCCCCTTTGAGATGTTGCGGCCAAAGAAGGCCACATCGAGGGGCATGTCATTTGAGTTGTCAGCTGAGTTCAGCGGCGACTTTTCCACAAAGTCGGTATATATGTGTACATATAAAAAAAGGGCCGCCGGCGGGCAAGTGTCCTGCTCCTGCAGTTGACTAATGCGCAACCAGCCAGCTGACAATTTTCCATTCGAAATTAGAAATAGTTGGACGGACACACATGAGCGGAGGATGTGTCGTGGGAAGTGCCAAGGAGCTCCTTCTAATGAACCCTAGCACGGCATTCATCATACGCACCGTTGTTTTGCATATGAAGTGTTGGGGCCTCCAGTTGCAGCTTTCTTATTATTATTCCCTTATGCAGCAGTGATGGCATCCTATTATGAGAAGTAATAAAAAAACTGCTTTTAAAATATAAAAATATCCTTTAAAAATGATTAATTAATCGCAAAAGTCGTTGGGTTTCATTAAAGTATAAGCATTTGCAATTATACTTAAATATTTGTTACTAAATTAATAGATTCATATATATTTTTCCAGCTAAAACCTCTCAAGATAGACACACTTCCCATAGAAAAACAACTCATTTGCTCATCACCATTCCGCAGAATCTTGAGCCAACTTCTTGGCTTACACTTCAGCATCCTTCAGGAGCGACTTCGTGGCTTCCGCAGAAAAGCCGCATGGCCACGGCCACTTGTTACATCCTTGGCCGTAAGGACACCGCAATGCGAGCCACAACACCCAACATCACGATTACCCTCAGCACTCGTTCGTGTTGGAAAACCCGGGAAAAACTCACCACACATTGTCGTCACTCCTGGGTGGCATTCGTGCGGTCGTGTGGGTGTTGTGTCGTTGATAAGGGCGCGCCAAAAGCAACAGGAACAAGAACAAGAGCGGCCGACGCTCATATAAGAGGCCGAGCGCCAGCGGATGCGGATTCAAAACTTAACCGACATTTGATCTGTCAACGTGCCAGAGTAGCAGCAGCAGCAGCCAAAAACTGAATACCTGTTAGCAATTGTCGCGCATTGTTGTGAAATTCGAGTTACACCGCGCATCCTGTACCCCGAAAAGTGCATTGTTTGAGGATTGTTTTCCATTCGATCCTGTAAAGGTTGCAACGCGATTTCTAGTGCTCTCCGGTGTGTGAGTTTTACCAGCGGCTTTTGGAATTCGCTGTAAGTTGTGCAGGAAATTGAACTTTTCAGAGTGTTTTGAATTGGTTTTATAAACATTAAAGTGCCTGTTTTAAATGGCTTGAAATATGACGATGTATTCAAATATTTAAATAGCAAAACAATTATATTATTAAGTGTTTTATGCCTAAAGAAACTTTTAACTTCTCTAGAGAGAAATAAATATATTTGTAGAATTTAAATCTATATATTTAAAGGTGATTTTAGAGAGAATTATCTGATAATGTGTAACCGTACAAAAAAAGAGTTATCTAAGCCTAAAAACAAGCATTTGTTTATTTAATTTATATTTTCATTTAGGGAAAAAACAGCATTTCCTTTAAGCACAATAAGTCCTACATAAAGATGAAGATTTGCTGTTAATATTGATTAAAAACATTTACATTAAGTATTACATTACATATTAAAAATAAATATATTTTGTTTAAAAATATCAAACTAGTTCATATGTTTCAAAAAATGCATTTAATTTTTATCAATTTATAAATATCAGCTATAGATGAATCCTTTGTTTTGGTTTTAAAGTTAATTATGCAAAGTAAATCAAAATTAAAGTAGTATTTATTTAAGGTAAACATTAAAAAATCATTTGTAGTTTGAATAGTTTATGACAATCCTTTTCCCTTCAACCGACTGACGAGAGGTATATAAAGCTTTCATTTCCATTCGATTACTTTAGAAATTCCTCATTTTTTTACTTGATTTACACTGCAATTTTCTTTTAATACACCCTTCACTCCCTTCTTTCTTGCTGAAAAAATGCCCTTACAATATAAAAAAGACCCCACAAAACTCAATTCCACGATTTGGCCCCAAAAAGTATGCTGGCAAAAATGAATTGCAATTTATACTGGTGTTAGATCTAAGGAAAAGCCCCGAATTCAATTCATTTTCAATCGCTTAGCACGAAGACAAACCCAAATTTGATTAGATTCAATAGAATGCCAGGGGCAGCAATTGACATATGGCAACAGAGTCAACATCCAAGTCGATGGAAGTCGAAGAGAGGCTCCCACAAGACAAAAGACAAGCCTCAATCAAATTGTAATTAAATAAATAACAAAAAAGACAGCAAAAACAGAAGAAATAGGATCACATACGCACTCTGGGGCGGGATAGGAAACCCAAAAGCCAAGGCGAAAATATTAAATAAACAAATCAGAGGACAATGCTTGATTGATGATGGGGCAAGTTTTGGAAGGAGAAGGAAGTCTGAGGGATGCCTCGTTGCCCCAGGGCCAAGGCGGCAGTGTTTACTTGCAGAATTGATACACATGTCAAATTAAAGAAAAACAAGGAAGCGGGCAGGATAACATAGAGACCAAGGGTCAGCCGCATTTGCAGCACTTCGAGCATCTAAAAAAAAAAAGAAGAGAAAACAAAAGGAGCAACAGGATAAAAGGGAGCCATGAGGTGCTAGCTTTTTATTGGCTGCTCGCTCGCCTAACCGCCATAAATTGGTGCAAAGAAGTTAGCCACTTCATTACCCCGAACGTAACTTAATTAAGCTGCTTAGTGGCAAAGCTAAAGGTAAAGGTAGCGGTAGAAGGTGCTTTACCCACCGGCGCTGCTTTCAATTTAAAAAAGCATCTGCGAACAAATTGGCCGCGCGTTTCAATTGCACACAGCTAATTTTTCGCCCATTTTCCAGCTAAAGCTGAAGCTCCACCTGCGGAGGGATCGGGATTGGGATCGGGATGTGTCTGTCGTAATTTGCCACATCAGCTGAAATTGCTTTGGCGCAAGGCAGCAAAATTTGCTTATATCCTTTGGCCATTGTGCTCGCTTCGCTTCGTTTCGCTTCTCATCGCGAAAAGTTCTCAAAACTTAATTAGACGGCGGCTTCCACGAGCGCCTTGGCCTCCTTGCTAGCCGCTCCTTTTGAATTTCCGTTGCATTTTGTGTGGCGGTCAAAACTAATCGCCGTTGCGGATATGAGAAAAGCCAAGGCCCTGCAGCAAGGAGCCAAAGGAGTTATGGGATGCCAACGTAAATTCATAAACAGATAATGCCTGAATCTCATTTGCGGCCAAGGGCGGCATGGAGCGTGCGACAAACAAGATTTTATTGCACAAATGGAAATAATAGCGAAAGGTGTTGACACTTTTCACAAAAGTTGTTTTGCCCCCGCGTCAGATTTACGATTGGTTGCTGGTTGTTGCTTGTCCAGAGCTGTCGAGCTGCGGAGCTGTGGAGCTGCTCGTTTTGCCCGTCGCCGTGCTGCGGTTGATAAAGTCTAACAAATGTGACGATTTTCCGCCTATTATCTCGGCCTGGCCGTAGCAGCCATTGCCTTTGGCCGTGGAGTCATTGCTTTTATTGTCCTGCGTGGAAACTGCACAGCTGCCTGCCATGTAGCTGCCATTGTAAATCAAACACCGAGGTTGGGGCTATGGCCCCTCTGGCCTTCGCTTAGCCTTTGCGGTAGATGCCGCTGAACCTGTTGCATGATTTGTGGCTCTATTGCACATGCATCCAGCGAATTTATGACACCAACGGTGCGTATGCGCAATATTTAGGAAAAGTGAAACAGAGAGAAAGGGAGGGGAAAGGCTTGACTTAATTGATTTGCCTTGTTTGCACATCATTATGGGCGACAGCGAGCCATCATTGGCAACTAAGCCGGAGCGGCTTCAAGTCAAAGTCCGTTGGTTTAATGGAAAATTGTCAGAAAACTTAATTTGCCTAAGAAAACAATGAGGAGTCTGGTGTCTGGAGGAGCGACTGTCTGCCTACGTGCCCTGCCTGCCAAGTCTTAGTTTCAATTCCGGCGGAAGTGCAAGCACGGCAATGCAAATACTCGGCAACATCTGTGTGGCAGCTCCAGCCCAGCCTGCACTCTCAATTGATGGCCCTGACAGGCACCACAAAAGCGTTGATGGCTGCCACTGACACAGCCATTCCGCTAATGGAATCCACGCAGTGGCAGGACGACGTCAAGCCACGAGCGTCTGGAGTCGAGCACTGCGGCCTTAAGTTCGGGGTAATTGTCACCATGCTAATTGTGGCATTAAGCCACTCAGCACTAAGAGGGGTTAACTTCATTTCGGGGTTAACATTCAACTTTTACGAGCCGCACCAGCGCACTTGCAAGGCCAGCAGAAAAGCCACAGTCAGAGCAAGAGCTAGAGTGTCTGCTGCAATTCCAGTTGGCCAAAGACCTTCCGCATGGCTGCCGCTGCCAAACTTTCGTGGACACATTTTTTGGCGTTCTGGTGGCAATTTTTATTCGTTCGTTTTGTTTGTTCTGCCAAGCGCCTGTTTGCCTGTTTGCCTCCGACCTGTCAACGCGACAACGCACCGACATTTGTTGCCGTTGACATATTTTGTGTTTGGGCCAAATTCCTGGTCGATTGTTTGTTTCTTTTATTTTGCATAAATATTCGTAAATGAAGGCGCATCAACGTATACGGGTGACATTAGGGTGGTCGGTTTTGTTTCTTGTAAAAGCAGGAAAGCGTTTATTAATATTTAATTTAAGCGTTTTAAGACAACATGAATTATACAGCTATTTAACACAATTTTGTGTTGGTAATAGTATATTTTTAAGATGCTTAATTCATTTTTGGAATTACTTTGCAATACCCTTGCAATACAATATAGAAAAGCTTTCCGAATTTAAATTAGTGAATTTTTAGTGGATTAAAACCTCGGCTTCCCGAAGTTAGCTTCCTTTCTTGTTTTTTGTTATTTTAACCATTAGCTCATAAACAGCACCTAATAGCGGTTAGCTAAAGAAGTTAATAACTTAAATTATAAATAAGAACAATTAAATTTTGTTTAATAATATCAGTTAACAGTTATAAGCTATTTATTCCTTGCTTTTCAAAAATCTATTTAAACATATACAAATCATTTAGTTACAGTTTACTTTCTGTACTTCAAACTATTAAAAAGAATTACCGATTGTGCTTCTATTTAGATTTTTTTAATATACTGGCTTAATTTAAGTAAGTAATTTAACAGTAAATATTTAAGCAAAATGCATTATAATTCCATTTAAATTAATACTTTTGTTTTAAACAAAAGTGCCACCCTAATGCAACAAAACGTATTCACATTTGGTAAATATAAATATAAATATTTAAGCAAAATGCATTATAATTCCATTTAAATTAATAATTTTGTTTTAAACAAAAGTGCCACCCTAATGCCACAAAACGTATTCACATTTGGCGAGCGTCAGCCGCAAAGTATGCAACGCTTTCGACACACGGCGAATTGGAGAGCGAGTGCTTAAAATTCCAGCCGTCGCCTGCTCTCACTTTGTCTTCGCTTACTTTTGCAGCAATTGCGGCAGCAGGAGCAGGAGCAGGAGCACCAAGTCCTTGCCCATCATCACAATGAACTCCCTTCACGCCCACCTCCTGCTGCTGGCCGTGTGCTGCGTCGGCTATATCGCCTGCTCCCCGGTGATTGGCCAGGATCAGCGCAGTCCGATCGCCGGCGACAGCGATGCCGATGTCCTGCTGGCCGCCGACGAGATGGCCGATAATGGCAGCGACAACATAGACAAGCGTGTGGAGCGATACGCCTTTGGCCTCGGTCGCCGGGCCTATATGTACACGAACGGCGGACCGGGCATGAAACGGCTGCCGGTCTACAACTTCGGGCTGGGCAAGCGGTCCCGTCCCTACTCCTTCGGCCTGGGCAAGCGCAGCGACTACGACTACGATCAGGACAACGAGGTCGACTACAGGGTGCCGCCAGCGAACTACTTGGGAGCCGAGAGCAGGGGTGAGTTGCCTATCTTAATGAGAATATGTAAAAGTATCTTAATTCTCCGGGATTGCAGTGCGACCTGGCCGGCAGAACAAGCGAACGACGCGTCCGCAGCCCTTCAACTTTGGCCTGGGACGACGTTAAGTTGGCCAACAAGGAAGGGAGTGGGCCTCCCGGGGCGGCGCACTTATCCAGATCCAGCCATGCGCCACTCGGCTGGGAGGTGACCCATACAAAATACCTTAACTACTTAATAATTATCGAAGAAGTACTTGCGGCAAAGCTCGTTCAGACTCTTGCTGAACTTCCCCGAAACCTAAATCACATGAGAAGCCAATCTAGATGTCCTTGAAGCCCACTGAATTCCTTGCACACAAATGTATTTATTTTTAGTTCTTAACTCGATGCAACAACCACTCAGTTTAAATCGCAATATAAGATTGCAAAAAATACACAAAAAAAAAAAAAGAAAAGAACAAAATCGAGAAGAAATTAAAGACAGAGCGCGGAAGAAATACATGAAATGTTATGCGAATATCGCGAATATATTACTTATGCATATTCAATCCAATTAACGGTACTCCACCTATATATATGTACATTTTAAAGGGGCATTAATTAATATACACACACGGATATATATACTGTATACTTGGGGCACTCTCTCTCGGAAGAAGGAGCGAAGGACCGGACACGAGTGGCATTCGTTGCGGAGGAGCATGAATATTGGGTAAACTACTGCATGCTAATATCGATGTTTAAACAAAGTGATTAATAATTTACCTATATGTAATTACGACTATGTAATTGTTTTGTGAATACATGCATACCTTACCCGAATAAACATTGGCGCAGCCAAACTGTGCAGGCAAACCGTCTTCCAGTGTCTCGTGATTCTCAATTTTCTCATTTATTTCGTGTTCATTTCATAAAAACAATAAACTTAGTTTGGCTAGCAAATACAAAATCTGCTTACTTATACATAAATCCCACATCGTGGTCATCCTCCTAACTTGGCTAATATGCGTTCAGGTGTATCCTTAAAACTACATCGGAGGGTAACAATTTTGCTTAATTTTGGGACAAACCACAACACGGTAACGTTTCAAACGAACAACATTTAGAACTAGAACATGTCGACCTGCAGCTTGCACAGTATGGTGTCGAAGGCGAACACGGACGAGACGAAGGTGTAGGGGCTGAACCGAATGATGCCAAAGTCCGGCTCCAGGCTGGGCAGGGCGCTCTTCGTGAAGACGGGCGCTTTGATCGTTGAATAGCGCCCTATCGGAACGACTGGAGGCTTGCGGGCATTCTGCTTCATCTTCTCCTTGCGGACAACCAGCTTCTTTGTCTCGCGAACCATGTAAATGGCCTCGGTGGTGGTCATAAAGTTGTGGATGATCTGCAGGGATTACGGATTAATTGCTTGAAACTTGAGGTTAAAGGACTCGTGGTTTACCCTTCGCTTCTTGGGACAGTGGGCAAAGACCCAGATGAGTGTGCAGAGCGTATTGAAGATTTCACTGTCCTTGTCGCACCAGCGCAACAGCATCTGGGCGATGGTGACCAGGCCGCCTTCCTGGAACGTGTTCGCGGTGTCATACCGGGCCAGATTGAGGATGATGCGGCTGCAGCGCTCGATCAGCTGCTTGTCCACCTCCGAGCGAATGGCCTGGGCCATGATTCCGTAGCAGAATGTCGACATGAACTCGGAGCATCCCGTCAGCAGATGTGGCACTGTGCGCGACAGTTCATCTAAGGGGATTAAAATGAAAAGGATTATCAGATTAAGCAGTCTCAGCTAATCCGAGAAACAGGATCTGGGATAAAGAGGTACTCACCAAGACGTTTAAGTACAGCCAAGGCATCCGAGGCTATAAAGCGTCCCCGCAAGAATCGCACAGCCTCCTGAAGCCTGCAGCGCACCGAGTTCGTCGCCTTGGCCTCCTGCCGCAGCTGGACAAGGCGGCGTCGGATGGCCAATAGTCCCTGGTGACGCTGACGCTTTCGCGTCATGTAGCCACGCCAATATCGCTGTATCACCTTGGCGGCTCGCTTTTGGCGAATCAACTCCTTCATCTCGGGCGTCATCAAAGCCTGGAAACGTTTGCGGGCCAAGAAGCCCCGGACGTGGGCCTGGAAGTCCGGAATGGACTTGCGCAGCTGAAGGAAATGCTCCCGCTGCTCTAACATCATCCGCTTGCCGCGGAACTTCTGCTGCAGATGGATGGCCACTTGGCGCAGCTGGACAAACTCTTGGCGTGCGCGTTTCATGCTGCAATTGGCACGGAACCTGCGCTGCACCAGAATAGCAGAAGACCTAACAAGCTGATAGTCCTGTCGGGCTTTTAGCATGGCTAGACGGGCGCGGTAACGGCGCTGCAGCACCACAGCCGCGTTCCGCTTCAACTCAAAGTCTCTGCGCTGTTGTCGCATCAGCAGAGTGGCTCTGATGAACTGCTGCAGAAGTCGAACCTTGCGGATGGTGTCCAGGAATTTCTGCCTCTGAAGACGAGCCTGCAGTGTGGCCCGCCACTTGCGCTGGATGGTTAGGGAGCTAGTACGAGCTCGACGGTAGCCATTTCTAAGTATCCGCATTTCGTGCAGACTGCGCCACCAATGTTGCAGCTTAATGGCGGCCTCACGCTGCCTCTGATACTGTTTCATCTGCTTCCTCATCTCTAGCTTGCCGCGATATCTCTGCTGGATCTTGATAATGGCGACTCTTTGGCGTTGATACAGGGACTGTTGCCTTCGCATCTCCAGCTTGGCTCGATAGCGAGTCTGAATATTAGTAGCTGCCTTCTTGAGCTGATCGTAGCTCTTCATCTGCTTCTTCATGGCCAGGCGAGCACGGTACCTTCGCTGCAGTGTGACAGCTGCCTGGCGAAGCTCCAGAAAACTGCTTCGCTGGCGCTTTCTCTGGAGGTGACCGCGCCAGTGCATCTGGATACAGCTTACGGCCGCCTGAGTGCCTCGGTACTTGGCCCGCATAAACCTCATGGCCTTATGGGCATGGAATCGTCGCTGCACTTTGATGGTAACTTCGCGCAATTGAAGGTATTGCTGGCGCTGCTTCCGCATCTGGAGCATGGCCCGTCGCCGCTGTTGGATCACCACAGCTGCCTTCCTCAGTTGCAGATACTCACTGCGCTGCTTCTGCATTTGGCGCTTGGCCCGGTACTGGGTTTGAATGAATCTGGCGGAGAATTGCAGCTTGTTAAAGCTTTCCTTTTGACGGCGCATCTGGAGGGTAGCTCGCCAACGCCGCTGGACATTGACGATGCACTGACGCACCTTGAGGTAGGTATCGCGATCCTTGATCATGGCTTGGTGCAGACGATACCTCCTCTGAATGAGAACTGTGGCCTGGCGCAGCTGTGTATACTTTGCTCTTTCCTCGCGCATTTTCCAGGTTGCCCTCAGATGCTGTTGCACCCAAAGAACACTCTTCCTTGTGGCCTGGTAGTTAGTCCAATCGATTCTCATCTGGATCGTGGCCCTCCTATAGGCCTGGATCTTAAGAACAGTGGAGCGGAGGGACAGGTAGTCAGCTCTCTGCTTCCGCATCAGCAGCTTAGCTCGCCAGCGCTGCTGCATGTTAATAACCGACTTTCGGAGTCGCAGGAACTCCGTTCGCTGCTTCTGCATGCTCCACTTTGCCCGGAGCTTCTGCTGGACGAAGATTACGAGCTGTCGCTGGCGCAGGTACTTCTGCCGCTGAAGCTTACCAAGCTGATGGCTGCGCCACTGCATCTGGATATAGCTGGCGGCTGCCTGTTGCTTTTGGGATCGCTGGAGGCGTGCTGTGGCCGCCGCTGCCAGTAGCTTCTCGGCGAATTGACGACGCCGCCAGATGCGCTGCAGGAAGATGGCCGCTTGCCGGAGCTCCAGGTACTTCTGACGGCACTGCCTGCCAAGCTGCTGGGCCCGCCACCAGCGTTGGATGGTAACGATGCTGTGGTAGGTGTGGTAGAGCTGCTTCTGGGCCAAAAAGCGACGAGTGAATTTCTGTAGGACGATGGCTGCCTGGATGCGTTCTGCCTTGAATAACTTGGCATACTTCCGCATCTGGTGGCCGCGGAACACGGCCTGAATTTTGGCGGCCGCCCGGTGGCGTCGCATCAGCTCCTTATGGCGTATGCGCCGTTGGATAACCACACTCAACCAGCGTTGGCGCCACCACTTCTGCAGCACCGCGGCGGCAGCATGGAACTTGGGCGAACGGAACTTGTAGATGATCTGCCAGAGCAGCGAGAGTGTCTTCTCGCGGTGCCCGTCCACGATGTCCGGGGCATTGATGTCGCCGCCCAGCTCGAAGTTGGCCTCGCCTAGGGCGCCCAGAGCCAGCTTGACGTTGAAGATGCGCTGGAGACGCGAGATGGCGGGCACTCTCAGCTGGCGGGTGAGATCGTCGCGCAGAAGAATTACCTCCATGACGCGGGTCAGCCTCACGCCGTCCCTGAGGTCCACGGCCAGGTTGTTGAATGCGTAGTCGAACTCGTCCAGGAAGGTCTGTTTGTGCTGGAGCACATAGCCCAAGCGGCGCAGCTCTCGCGTGATGTCGCCAATGTTGGCCAGGAGCTCCGAAGAGAAGCGCAGCAGGATGTCCTTGGTCTCCTTGTGCGGCGACTTCTTCACGAACAGGCAGGGATTGTGCTTGACGATGCGCTTCTGCTTGGCCTGGTCGAGGAAGAGCAGCAGGAACAGGATCTTCTGCAACGTGTGCTTCTTGATGGTCTCCGCGTACTCCTCGGTGAGGGTGTAGGCCTTGCTGTACCTCTGCTCCTCGAACTTGTTCCGGAACAAGCGATTGAGGATAAAGGTGCTGAGACCCACAATGTCCCTGTTGGACTGCATCTGGATCTTCTCTCCGAAGACCACTTCCAGTCCGAGGCGCAGCCAGAGCGGATTGAAGCACAGCAGCAGCTCCAGAATGGTGCGCTGCATCACCACATCAAGATGAAGGTTGCGGTCGCTGCGGATGCGCAGCGCCTGCTTGTTCACGTACACGGCCACCTTGGAGCAGGGCAGGCGCATCTGCTCGCTGAAGAAGAGCTCGACGGCCGCCTTGCGTAACGTCTCCAGGCGGTATTTGGTGAGGTAGTTCATAGACTGCTCCTCCTTGGTGGGCGCCACAACCAGCTCCTTGTTGCGCACCTCGTTGAAGAGCCTGCCCACGTCTATCTTTGCGTCGGAGTCAGCATCGAGGTCGGCGGGTATGGAGACCAGGGCATTCAGCCACTTCTTGAAGTCCGCCTGGTGGCGCTCCACCGCCTGCTCGTCCAGGTACATGGTGGACGCCAGGAAGGGATCCGCCGTGGTTGTGGCCGCAAACGGATCCGGGTTTATGTACGTCTGCATGTACAGCTCCGAGTCGTAGAGCTTGACGGGAGCCTGGACTCCACCAGTGTCCCTGGCCTTTCGCGGCGTGGCGGGTTTCTTCATCAGGGCCAACGTGGTGGCCAGCTTGAACTTCTTGGGCTGCGTGTGGGTCCAGGCGTGGGCTCCAGAGCTGCGCGCAGAGGCATTGGCTGGCGCTGCGCTCTTCAGCAGGCTGGCGTCCTCCACGCGCTGCTTCTTGGGCGGAGAAATGGGCATAGTGTCGTGGCGATGCAGCGACTCATTGCTGGGCGAATCGGAGAAGCTCAGTTCGTGGGAGCGGCGCTTGTGGGGATTGGGATGCTTCACCGGACTGCCCCTGCGCGACTTGCGGCCCAGTTCGTGCAGATTGAAGCGGCTCGACTGGGCGAGGATCTCGTTTTGGTTGAAGAGCACATCCTGCTGGCTCACCAGACTCGCCTCGCTGCTGGACGAGCTGATCAGGCCCTTCTCCTTCTCCACCTGAACCTGCTGGTCCTGGTAGTAGCGGTTCTGCTCAATCGAACGGATCTTCATCTCGTTCAGATTCGGCATCGAGCCTTGGATGGCAAACTTCGCTTGTGTCGACCCCAGCGACAGATCCTTCATGGACTCGGAGTACTTGCGCAGCGGGGAGCCCACCAGTTGGATGTCCCTCTTCAGGTCGGGTGCCCTGCCCTTGACAGTCGTCATCCGCGGGGGACTGGAGCCCTCCTCCTCGCGAATGCATTCCAGGGCCCTGGTGTGTGCGGCATGGTGAATGGTCGTGGTGGTCTGCAGGACCAAGTGCTCGGACCGGGAGCAATCCAAAGTGTCCACGGAGAGATTTATGGTCTCCGAGTGGCGCACATCGAAGGTCTTGTTCGAGGGCGTCTGATCCTCCAGGTCGTCGGGCGTTATGCGCCGCGGACGCATGTCGTTTGCAACTGGCTTGCTCTTGCCTCCCCTGAGATCGGGCGTGGGCCAGGCAGCCAGGTTGTCCGGCATTATGCTAGACAGATTCCTGCCACGGTTCTCGGTGAGCGGTGTGAAGCGCAGATTATCGATCACGTCGAGCAAATTGCCCGGCGTCAGGGGACTCAGGTTCTCCTTAAGACTCCGCGGCTGTGGCGACACATAGACGGGCTCCTGCTTGTATATATTCTTCTCTGTAAGCGGAGCAGGAGCCGGAGCGGGAGCGGGAGCAGGGGCACGGGTGGGTGGGCGTTCAGCGGGACGAGAAACGACAGAAGGTCGCCAGGTCGGCGCTGCCGCCGTGGACAGTCGCTTCTTTTGCTGCACCACCGCCGAGGCAGTGGTCTTCTTGACGCCGCCCGTCGGCGACTTCAGCTGCAGGGTTTTGCCCACGGTGGGAAATTTGCGCGGGTTCTTCAGGTAGAGAACATAACCAAAAAGGGGTAAGTTTCGGGGGGGTGGGAAGTGCAGGGCCAGAGACTCACCTTGACCGGCTGGTTGCTCCTGCTCTTGAGTATGATCATCACCTCCTTGCGGAAATTGCGGTTGTCTATCAGCTGCAGGGTCTCCTTGCAGGCCACCTCCAGCTGGGGACTCCAGACCAGCTCCATGACCACCTCGTCGCGCGCGGGCACCGTGTGCGCCCGCCACTCGAGGCTCAGATTGTGCTCCTCGGGAATGGCATTCGTCACCTTGACCTGCAAGGGAATCATTGATCAAATACCAGTTGCCAGGCAGCGGACCCGAAGATCCCTATCGCGAGTCGCGACACACTAACCTCAATGTCGTCGTCGCTGGGGTTGACGACGCGCACCTGGCGCCGGGCCGTCTTGGTTACGGGCACGTCCTCGAACTGCACAATCGCCTTGGCCGAGAACGGAGCCATGACCACCACGGCGGGCTCGCGTCCCTCCACGCGCTTCTTCTGCTTCAGCCGCGACGGCGTCACCGTGATCTGCAAGTATCCGACATGTTAGGGAACCCCTTTTGGACGCCACGGAGGACACTCTAACCTCGAAGGCGCTCATCTCGGCTGCTTCTTGAAGACAGATAACAAACTGACACTTAATTAGCACGGCAAGAGACTTAGAAACTCCCGCGTGCCATTAACACAGAGACTAACTTAACACTTAGCACAATTAACGGTTAACACAGACTAAATTAGAGTGACGCTGCTTTTTGTTTTGATTTTTTTTTCGAACTGAAAACGACGCCGACTTTGGCGCCGAGCAGTGTTGCCAATTTGGCCATTTGCCCGCTAAATTTGGCTATTATAGCTGGTCTGCCTAGCTATGGGCAGCACTGGATGCTGAACGCTGTTATATGGGCAGCACTGTTTTCGTTGCAAAGGGCGCGCGATTTAAATTCAAAATCAAAACTATAAATATAAAAGTGAGTTTTATGCACAATTTATTTACAAATTTCAACAACAAAAAAATAAAGCAGAACAATCCATCATCTGCACTCACATCAGTCGGCTCGGTGGCAGGAGGTGGGCCCGCGACAGGCTGTCGCTGGCCGTCTCCGAGGAGTACATGCTCTTGAGGTAGCCCGGAAAGGGCGTGACGGCGTCAAAGTCCTCGCCGGCCGAGTCCTCCGGCGGATCGACGGCCATGAAGGCGATGGCGAATCCCCGCAGCGAGTTGCTCTCGTCCGTGTGGAAGCGGATCAGCAGCGTGTCCGAATTGGAGACGATGATGGGGGGCTTGCGCTTGCCGCAGAAGCGGCCGTGGATGGTGTTCATCGAGTAGCCCTCCTCGGTGACCTCCAGGTAGTCGAAGTCGCAGGACTCCGAGTACTCGATGTCAAAGTGCAGGAAGCGGATCTTGACGCTGCTCTCCGGATCGGCCTGGATGCGCCAGTCGCAGTACATGTTCCGCTTGTACGGCCTGCTGCCGTAGCGCGGATGCGAGTAGAAGGTCTGCGAGTGATTCGTGGCCCGCAAATAGCCGCCGCACTCGGAGACGAAGGTGGCCTTGAAGCCACGCCGCTGGAGACCTGCGTCGGAGGCCAGGACCATGAACATCTCATTGGTGGAGGCGATCACGTCGTAGGGCTCCCGACCGCCGCAGTAGATGCCGAGCGTGGAGCTGTTCTCCGAGCGGCCGTCGTAGATGGCCACGTAGTCGTAGATGCACTCCTGGTGGTTCTCCACGGCAAAGTCGTGGAACGTCAGCTGGATGCGGTGGCCGAGGACGGTCTGGAAGTGCCAGTAGCAGTAAATGTTGCGCGGATAGTCCTCCGGGTAGTTGGGGCTCTGCAGCACGCCGTACGAGCTGGTGATCTCGAACTTGCAGCGCGTCTCCGTGCAGTTGTGGCCGTTCTCGGCCAGCGTGTATCCGTTCCGGCAGCTGCACTGATACGACCCGAAGGTATTCCGGCATCTATGCTGGCAGCCACCGTTGTTGACCGAGCACTCGTCCTGATCTGTTGGGGAAACGAAAAAGTTATCTCCGGACTTTTGTAACTTAAAAAGCGACTCTTACCTATCACAAACTGGGCCACAAAGCCACTCCGCTGCACTGTCCGATCCGAGTGGAACTCCAGCCTGAGGACACTCTGCTCCGAGTTAACCACCGGCGGCAGATCGTTGCCGCAGTAGATCCCGATCTTCTTCAGCCGATTGTCCCTCAGCTTGGAGTAGATGATGAGGTAATCGTAGTTGCACTTGGTGTACTGGAACCGCGTGCCCTCCAGGTCAAAGTGGGTGAAGTTAAGGAAGACGGCGTGGTTAGGAGGAGCCACCACCTCCCACACACACTGCTTGGCATTGGGATACATATCCGGGTACGAGGGTGAGTATAGGGAGCCATTCGACTTGGTGGCATCCACGACTCCGCCGCAGGCGTTCTCACAGGTCTTGCCATTGGCCTGCAGCTCATAGCCGGCATGGCAGCCGCACTGGTAGCTGCCCAGGGTGTTGATGCACACGTGCTGGCAGCCATGATCCATGAACCGGCACTCGTCCACGTCGAGCATGAGGGCGGCGGAGAAGCCCAGCTTCTGCACGGATCCATCGGAGACGAAACGGATGTACATCTGATGGGTGCGGGTTCTAGATAGTAAAAGAAGAACTTAGCTTGGTAACGGAGTTCCTTTTCTGGACTGTTATTGACTCACTTTATATTGGGCGGCAGCTTGTCCCCGCAGAAGCGTCCAATCAGCCTGGAATCGCTGCTGTTCCCATCCCGTATCTCCACGAAGTCGTAGGCACAGCCATCGCGCTTCTCCAGCTCGAAGCTCTGGAATTTCAGGGCCACCTGGTGGTGTTCCGGAGCTGTGACGCGCCACACGCACTCCTTGTCGGGCATGTAGTCCATGGGATAGTTCGGGGAGTCAATGGACTGATCCCGGGTCAGAAGGATGTCTCCGCCGCAGACAACTGGGAAAAAAGAAGACATTTAAGTGCTTTGCTACATTTTGAAGGACCAAAACTCACCCTCGAATCTCGCCTTGAACCCCCGATAACCTTTGGCTGCATTCCGGTTTACATAGTTCAGGAGCATGCGACTCGTCTGGGTCTGGATGACCTCGCCGCTGACATTGCCGCAGAGACGTTTCACCAGCGGCGAGCGATGCCAGTACCCATCCCTGATCTCCAGGTAGTCCTGCGAGCAGTCCTCGGAGGTCATCAACTGCAGCTGCTGCAGATGCAGGATGACCTTCTCGCCGTTCGTGGCCGTGATCCGCCACTCGCAGTTGGTCAGCGAGGCATCGAACTCAGACTCCTCTCCTGCCTCGCCAGCATCGCCACTGCCCTCGAACTCGCTGAGCACTCCGTTGCCGGAGTACACAAAGTGGGGGCCCACAATGGAGCCAGAGTTCTGCTGGTAAGTGCGCCCGCAGGCGGCGCACTTGTACAGCAAGTTGGCCTGGACGATGTCGCCCTCGCTGAGCCGCCGGCGCTGACCCAGCTCGACGTGAGTGCCTTGTGGTATTCCTATAGGCGTAATGGTGTCCAAGTAAGAGCTCTTGGAGAACGAGTTCTTGGCATAGTGCATAATGGAGTTGTAGTCGTAGGGCAGCAGGGGCAGGTCCACCTCCTCGGGCGACAGGACATCGAAGTTGTACTCCTGGCCCCGCATAATGTTGGCCTTGTTGATGATGATGTGCTTGTCCCTGTCGCCGCGGGCATGCTCATGGTGGAAGCCAATGGTATGGCCCAGTTCGTGGATGATAATGCCGAATTTTTCGCAGTTACGTCCTATGGAGATGGGCTGGCGACCATTGCCGTGCTTGCCCAGGAAGGAGCAGCAGCTGGGGGAGAGAAACATCTCCATTAGATATATAAATCTACGAAGGATCTAGTTCAAGCTCACCCGCAGTTCTTGACCGTGAAATAAATGTAGTTGGAATGCAGCTTGGCATCCCGCTCCACAAACTTGATGCAGGTGAAGTTCTCCCAGTGGCGCATGGCCTGCTTGAAGAGCGCCTTGTGGGCGCCACTGAAGATGCTGTCGATCTCGTAGGGAATGACTCCATAGTCCCAGGTTCGGTCCTTCCTCACGGTCACACCTCGTCGTTTCCGGATGGGCTTCCTTTCCGGCACAAACTCTGGCCAGTGGGAGTGGCTGGGCTGTAGCACATCCACAGCATCATCTGTCCAGAGCAACGGTGGAGGTAATCTCAGCTTTCCTTTGCTCCGCGACTTGTGAAGCAGCAGTTTCCGGCGTCTCCTGGAGAGCGAACAAAAAGGCTTATGAGCTCAGGTATGAGGGCTGAAGGCAAGTGGACGCCTCCACTAATTGGGCTCCCTTGTGCAAGTGGAGCTAATCCCTTTGGAGGGAGACAACTTACCCCAGAGATTGCCTCGCTCGGCTGCGCTCTACTAGATTTGGTGGATGCTTTGGCTTCGCCTGATGGATGATGACATCCCGCTCTTTCTGCGGCACCTGTTGGGATTTCATGCTGCATTCAAAATCTCCTGCCACGTGATGATGCCTCACTCACCTGCACGGCATCCAGCATGCCATAGAAATCCTCCGGCTGCTCCTTGAAGTCAAAGTCGCATTCGCCATCGCTCTCCCTGTCCGTCAGCTGACTCAGTCGCCTGCCTTGGGCCACATCCATGTGGGAAATCGCCAAGAGAGCTGCTGCCATTGAGAGCACAACAAATTTCGCTTTCGTTTCCATGGTTAGGCGGCTCAGGCACATTCTTTCGCTTTCGCAGGTATTCTTTTCTTGTTCTTTTCGTTTTCCTTCTGGGGGCTCGTTCCTCGAAGTTGCCTCGACCAGTTCAAAGTTCTAACTGAGAGCCAACGGGCAGCGATTGCCGAATTATACCGATGAGGCGATGAGACAAGGGTTCGCGCGCTCCACGGACGAGGCAGGTAAGAGGCTCGCTGGCTCGCTGGTCAAGACCAAGGAAGCGAGGAGGAGCGGCAGCAGGCAGCAACTCGCGATCGCAACAACAGAATCTACAGAATCCCGACAGGCATGTCCGCTCGCGGGAAAGGGAAGGAGAGGGCGAACGTTACTAGTCCGTAGCCATTGTCTGCCTGTTGTTGGCATTCAATGGGTTTTGATTTGGGTATCCCTGCACCTTGACATTGTCTCCGTTCGAGCGAGGCTTCCATCTGCCTGCATGCCTACCTGTGGCCGTCGTGCTTGCGCGCTCAGGCAGCCCAGGATCAGGTGTTGGGCTCTCGAATCTTTTAGGGCAGGTCATTAACGATCATAAATCCCCCGCATGAACGAACGATTTCGTGGTAATTCCGCCTCTTAATGCTATTCAAGAGCCGCGCTGGCGCTTCGCCAGGCACCAGGCAAGGTGGAAACAGAGCCATAAACCCAAGAGTCCCAGAAATAACGATTTCAGCACTTCGCACTTTAGTTTTAAAACATAGTTACTATGCAAGTTTTAATAGTATGTATTTATAGATTTAATTACGTATTAAGTTGAGTCAAATATCCGAGAGTTGTACATATAATGTGTGAGTGTGTGTGTGAGTGGGGATCCCAGGAGCAGGATTTCCCGGTTGTGTGGATATGTATCTCTGTTCTAGCCTAGCTTCCGTTTCGACTTTGATTTGGGGTCTCTGTGGCCCATCGACTTATGCTAAGATGCCTAACGGAAATACGAAATGCGCTGGTCCATCGAATATGGCACAATAAAAATATAGATAGACTGGAAATCGAGGGAGGGGAAGAAATGCTACAGAAATGCGGGAGGAAGTTGCACATTTAGCTACAGAGCCTAGAGGAGAGTCTAGTCTAATCGAAAGCACATTGCATGTACTCAATAGGTCTAAGTAATTGCCACCGCAGATCCCCGGGCGTTGAGTGAGTTCGAGACGTCGAATGCCTAACACTAATATTGGATCGAGGTCCTTGATTATGTCCTCGGGTGCATGGAAGAGCGAGAGAAAATCTGCTTTATGTACGCGACGATATGCCTAAATCTGTTAAATAAATTCCGTTTTTAATATATTGTCATGAATTTTAGCGCGTTCTCAGCGTCTCGGCCGCTCTATGCGTTGCCAGCGTAGTACCGATTCGGCAGGCTATATCTTCCCCGATACTGCCCGTTCAGGACCAACTGATTGCCGCTGAAGTCGCCGTACTCGTCCGTCTCCTCGGTGTCCTCGATGTACATGCTCTTGAGCGAGCCTGGAAAGGGCGTGACCATCTCGGAGCTGTACGAGTTCTCCACATCCTCCTCGTCGCTGTTTTCGAAGGGATCCACGGCCACGTAGGAGGCGGAGAAGCCCTTCATCGGCACGGAGCCATCTGTCTTGAAGCGGACCAAGAGGGAGTTTGTCATCGAGATGATGTCCTGGGGCAGCTAATGTTGCAAGGAATTCAAACATTAATTATAAGGAAATTTAAAGAGCTAATTTCAGCTCAGATTGCAAACTAATTGGAGGAGTCACCTACCACATTGCCGCAGTACTGCCCGTACATGGGTCCGCTGGTGTCCTCCATGTTGGAGAAGACCTGCACGTAGTCGTAGGTGCAGTTCTCGCTGCTCTCGATGTCAAAGGTGAGGAATATGAGCTGCACGTTGCTGTTCTGCGGCGCCTCGATGGTCCACTCGCAGTCCATGCTGTCGTCGTAGTCCTGGTTGCCGAACCGGGCGTGCGAGTAGAACTGCTGCACGTGGCTGGTGGCGCGCAGGAAGCCGCCGCAGGCTGCAAGGAACAAACAAGGCGAATCAGTGCCTTCCATATCGGATTGCCACCTGACATTTCCCCCAACTCACAGGTCGAGTGCATGGCCATAAATCCGTTGAGCTGCTTGTTCTTGTCCGTCTTGAGCACCATGTACATCTGGTTGGTGGTCGAGGATATGGGGAAGGGAATCTTGTCGCCGCAGAAGCGACCCAGCACGGAGCTCGAATCGGATTCGCCATCATAGATGGCCACATTGTCATAGGTGCATTCCTGTCAAGATATAATTATGATTTATAGAAGAGTTTTCTTTCTTGTTTTCTTTAAATTCCTCACCTGGTGCGACTCCACATTGAACTCGTTGAATATCAGCTTGATGCGGTGCCCCGGCGTGGTGATAAAGTGCCACACGCAGTCCGCATTCGGCGGATACGAGTCCGGGTAGTTGGGACTGTAGATGGTGCCGAAGGCAGCTGAGATCTCGTACTTGCACTCGCCCTCCTTGCAGTCATGCCCGTTCTCGTGCAGGGAGTAACCATTGTGGCACAGACAGATGTACGATCCGATCGTGTTCCGGCACTCGTGCTGACAGCCACCATTGTTCATGGCGCACTCGTCGATGTCCGTGAAGAAGACGGCCGCGAAGCCGGAGCGCTGGATGGACTTGTCCGAGTGGAACTCCACGCGCAGGGCATTGCTCTCGGAGGTGGCCGTGGGCGGAATGGCACTGCCGCAGAAGGTACCAATCCGCTTGAGCCGGCTCTCGCCCAGCTTTGAGTAGATGGTCACCGAATCGTAGCCGCAGTCCGACTGCTGATGCGCCGTGCCCTCCAGGTCGAAGTGGGTGAAGTTCAGCGATATCTTGTGCTTGGGCGGGGCCACAATCTCCCAGATGCACTCCTTCATCAGGGGGTACATCTCGGGGAAGGAGGGCGAGGTGATGGTGCCATTTGGATACTCGATAACTCCGCCACACGCATCTGAGGGGGAGAGGAACATGGGGATTGGGTTGGGTCACTCTTTAGTCGGAGGGCTCACTCCCTAAAGTAGTGTGAGGATTACCCACCTTCGCAGTGCTTCTTGTCGCTGTGCAGCTCATAGCCGATGTGGCAGCTGCACTCATAGCCGCCCAGCGTGTTGATGCACTCGTGCTCGCAGCCGTGGTTCTGGGTCTCGCACTCATCCACCTCCTTCATGAACACGGCCGAGAAGCCCGCCTTCTGCACCGATGTGTCCGACACGAATTTCACGAACATTGAATTGCCGCCTGACCTGAAACGGGCAAGCCGAACAAAGCGGAATTTGAAAGGGGGGAACGAATGGCCTCGAATGGAGAACGGGAGGGGATACTGGATAAGGACACTCCACTCACTTCATGTTCGGCGGCGGCTTGTAGCCACAGAAAACGCCAATTAGCGGGGAATCCTGCTCGGGACCGTCGCGCATCTCAACGTAGTCGTAGACACAGCTGTCGTGGTTCTCCACCTCGAAGGATTGGAATTTCAGTGCCACCTGGTAGCCTTTGGGCACGGTTATTTTCCACACGCATTCCTTGTTGGGCAGATAGTCCAGCGGGTAATTGGGTGATTCCAACCGGCCCACGGCATCGTCCACGGACAGTTCACCGCCGCAGACAACTGTCGGAAATGGAATGTCAATGATGACCCTTTATTTTTTCACTGAACTCACCATCAAACTCAGCCTTGAAGCCGCGGTAACCCTCACTGCGATGCGAATTGACGTAGGTGAGGAGCATGCGACTGGACTCTGTGCGGATTTCATCGTTGGCCACTTTCCCACAGAAGCGTCCGATGAGTGGCGACTTCTCATAGTAACCATCGCGGATCTCCAGGTAGTCCGTCTCGCAGTTGTTCGACTTGAATATGTTCTGTAGAAGGCAAGGGGATTTAGGATTGTTGGAAGTTTACTTTCCTCCCTTCAATGTTACCATATTCTCCAGCTTCAGGACCACTCGCTCTCCGTAGGTGGCCGTTATCCTCCACTCGCAGTGCTCCGTCTCGTCGGTCAGGGCTCCGGCTGTGTAGTAGGAGGGCGAGGCGAAGATTCCCGTGCTCTCCTGGAAGGTGCGTCCGCACTTGGGGCACTTGTACAGCAGATTGGCCTGGGCAATGTCACCCTGGCTGAGCCTCAATCGCTGGCCAATCTCCGGACGCTTCCGGCCCTTCATCTCGATGGGCAGGATGGTGTCCAGGTAGGTGCCCTTGGAGAAGGTGTTGCGGGCATAGTGCATGATGGAGTCATAGTCGTAGGCCATGCCCAGCGAGTCCACTTCATCCGGGGAGAGCATGTTGAAGTTATAGTCCTGCCCCTTCATTATATTGTTGTGCTCTATGACCACATGCTTCTCCCGATCTGGACGCGTGTGCTCGTGCCAGAAGCCCACCACGTGGCCCAGTTCATGGACCACAATGCCGAACTTGTCGCAGTTGCGGCCAATGGAGATGGCCTGGGGACCATTGCCGCGCTTGCCCACAAAAGAGCAGCAACTGAAAAGGGAAGCAGAAAGATGTAAAGCATCGTCCATCCAAAAAAAGAAAAGGAAGTCCCATCAACTCACCCACAGCTGCGCACCGTAAAGACAATGTAGTTGGGATGGATCTCCGGATTCCGTTCCACGAACTTGATGCAGGTGGAGTTCTCCCAGTGGCGCATCGCCTGCTTGAAGAGCGCCTTGTGCATTCCACTGAAGTTGCCATCGATTTCGTAGGGAATGACCCCATAATCCCAAATGCGCTCCTTTTTGGCGGTGACAGCGCGTGCTACTCGATGGCGCTGCTGCTCCTTCTGCTCCGCCTCCGTCTGCTGCTCCTGCTCATGGTGAGTGCTGGAGAGGAAGGACAGAATGGGGGTAGCCTGTTAGTTATGGATGATTCGGAGGATGCTGCGAAAAACTTTCCACGTGGCGTATGCGTAATTTTAATTGCCAACAGTTTTCCATACATTTTTCAGTGTTGTTGTTCGGCCCAACTTTTGGCACGCGAATTTCTATTAAAATTCATAACTTTTAACATGCACACACACACACAGAAAGCCGCACAATGAGCTCTCTGTCTGTGTGTGTGTGAATGGGTCTGTGTGAGTTGCCAAAATGGCTGCTGTTTGTTTAAAGTTTATGCCGACAAAAAAAGAGAGCGCTCGGAATGAAAATGGCCGGCAATTTACAGTGGGCCAGGAAATGGCAACGGAAACGGATGTGGCGGTGGCGGTGGCCCGCCAACAAGGCAAGGGCACAGCCTAGGACTGCCTCGTACTTACCTCGCTTTTCCCATTTCCAAATCCATTTCTGGCGTAGATTGATTGAATCCCGGCGCGGAATGGTTCACATACTGCGTAGTGCCCTGACCACGTCGCCGGTGTGGGCGATGCGCTCGGTGCTTCTTGCGCGGCGTGTTCTGGTGGCCATGATGGTGCAGCTGCTCCTGCTGCTGATGGTGCTTATTGAGCTCGCCGTGGTGATGTGGCTGGTGATGTCCCTCGCCCACCGGCCGGCTTAGCTCCTCCCGCAATCGTTGCAGCTTGGCCT
Organism: Drosophila watanabei; assembly: GCA_008042575.1. NCBI lineage: Eukaryota > Metazoa > Arthropoda > Insecta > Diptera > Drosophilidae > Drosophila > Drosophila watanabei. The sequence continues at coordinate 258,077 of VNJS01014870.1, forward strand.
CGTGCTCCGCGTGCTGGTTGCTTCGCCTGCAGGAAGGGATTGCCATTGCAATTGGGTTCTCTATAGCACCAGGAAGAATTTCGGTTACTCACCTGTGCTTGGGTCCTCGCCTGTGCCGCCTACGCACCACGCCGCGCGAGTGCAGGAAGTCCACCTCGTCGTCCAGCTGCATACCATTGCCGCCGGCATTGCTGTACACATTGGGCAGAGTGGAACGCTGCTCGGGCAGCGAGGTGGGCAGGATGTGTGACTGCCGGCGTTCCGCCACAAAATTATTGCCCGAATCATCCTCGATGTCCTTGTTATCCGACTGAATCTTGCGCGTGTCCACGTTGCGATGCAGTGTCTGCATGGTCTTATTGCCGGATTTGGAGGCAATCTCAGCCTGGACGAGCCTGGCTGGCTTGGCCGCCAAATGGCGTCGCTCGAACAGAGGCAGCACCTCGTTCTTGTAACTAGAAGGTTGGGCGTAATCCGAGGGAGACTGGGAGCCAGGCTTCACCGGTTCATTGGCACTCTGTGGGAGCGTAAGGTAAGTTCCTCCACAAAACCTAGACCTTGGATTACCTCACTCACCTGACTCTGCGATTGGCCCTGTCCGGCTGTCAAGTTCACCGGAACCGTGCTCGGCAACTTGGTCTTTTTGCGGATGATGTCGGTCAGGCCCTCCTCCTCCACCTGCAGTCCTTCGTGGTAGACCTCCTGCTTGAGCTTCTCCAGATCCATCTGGAAGGTGGCATTGAACTTGACCGGGCCAGGACTTTGAGCGGAAACGGAAGCGGGGTCGCCGCCCCTGTTGTCTGGCGCATCTGACAGCAGCTCTTCGACCTCCTGGCGCTCTTGCTCCTCGTCGTCGACGGGCGTGTGGGCCACCACCGGTGGGCCAGAGTCACCGTCCGGCAGGGCAATGTCGCCCATGAAGCCGCCTGCAAGGCCAGAGATAAACCGATTTAAATTAGGGGCATTATCGCGGCCAGCGGCTGGGCGGCTGGGCGGCCGCAGCTCTCCCATAACTTACAAATTGTTTTTAATTATAAGCGACAGGGCAAAAAGCGTATAAATTTTTATTTTAATTGAAATTTCATGCGGCTCGCGCAGACAGTTCTCTGTTGGTTGTTCGGTTAGCCGGGGGCCAGTGTTCGTTGCTGGTAATTTATAATTCGCACTCCGGACAGCTCCGGGCACCGTCCGGATATAAAGTCGTGGCGCACTGACAGTTATTTCGCCGGGCGGTTGGATAGACACACTCTGCATATCCATTTAATCAGTGCATCAGCGAGCAGCCCGGCAGCAGGACATCTGATGCTTTTGTTTGCTCGCGCTCCACGCGGCGTATACGCAATGTGAATGCCAGAATAGACAGCGCCTGTCAGCCCGTGTTTGTGTCTGTGTTCACGGCCCACATGTGGCCAGTGGCCAGTGAAAACAGTAAAAACAGCAGCGGCAACCACGATAAGAGTTAACAAGCAAAATATGAAATTGTAGCCCTGTCTGCCTCAGACATGTTAAACAAAATTAATTAAGTGCGTTTGCACACTGCACAAAATCAAAGAAAAAAAAAGGGAGAACAAAAAATGAAAAGCCATAACGAACTCCACAGACTCTACGTCAAGTCTTGCCTGGTAAATATCTAAACCATATCGTTTAAAACTATCTTCAGGATCTCCGGCACTGCCATCAATCTTTATTTTTCACGTCAAAACATTTCCGGAGCGCAAACAAGCTCCCTCGACCGGATAGAGCAATTCATTTGCCTATAAAGACTGTCTGAGTGCTGCTGCTGATGCTGCTCCTGAAATGCTCCTGCTGCTGATGGTTGGCTGGCTGCCTGCTCGGAGAGCTGAGCTTAATTCAAACATAAATAAAATAAAATTGCATTCATGATATTTACACGGCTGGCACAGTGGAGCCTGTTAATGTTAACGCCCTTTTGACTTCTGAAGGCCGCTCATCGTGGCCCACATTCCATTTCTGGTTTCCCTTCGGCCCTAGCTTCCGTTTTTGCCTTCGCTTCCGTATCCGTCTTCCCCTTGCTTCCCTGCTCCCTTCCACCTGCCCGCTGTCCGTCTTCGGCTAGAACTCCGACTCCGATGTGCAAATGCAGTAAAGGCAGCTGGCGATTTGATTATTACAACTGGAGCGGCAAAACCAATCATCCTTTTAGTCTCAACAGTGCTAACTGACTGGGAAGTGGGTCAGCTCAAGCGGGAGCTCAAGCATGAGCTTTCCCAGGCCAGGTTCTGCCACAATCTATATCTATTTCCTACCTACGCAGGCCTGCCGAGTGGACACGTATCCCTCGGGGTAATGAAAGAAGTGTCATATGGACATGAAAAGTAATTAAAGTGTGAAACAGGAGGGGATTCCGGGGAGTATTTGGGGGGAAAGTCATTCATGGCAGATGCTCCTTGAAATCATTAAAGGTAATGCAATCGGGGAAGTTAACCAACTTATCAACAGATTCTGAATGAGGTTACAAGTTGCACATTTTCCTTAAATTCTCTGGTTGCAATTGGGTAAATATTAAAACAAAATGTAATTTTATGTTGCTTCTTTGAAATGTATTCATTAAAAAGCTCTTGTTCTTATAATGACTTTGCTACCAATACTTAAAGAATAGCCTTTACAATAACTAGGCTAATTGCTTGAAATAAGTAAACGAAATTTAACAAGTAAACAGACTTAAATCAGAATTAACTTCCTAATTGCTGCTTAATTGCTTAAAGCACTTTTAGCTACTTGATCTTTAGTTTTCCCAAGATTTCACATAATTAAAAACAAATAATATAAATGCATTCAAGTCAAAAAGTCTGTCAGGAATCAGTGTCATTTATGTGTGAAGTGCTCACTGTACTGCCAGAACAGCAGCTGAGCATTTGTGCATTTTCCTTTGTTTTTTTGTTACTCTCGCTTTCGGTTTTTGCGTGTTGTTTTGGCCAAAATTGCAAATTACATATTTATCAAGCTGCAAACGTTTTTTGATTTAGTTTCCGAAAATGCAGCAGCGCATGTGAAACGAGGGGAAAAAGGGATACAAGGGAAGCTAGACCACACCAGAGCAGAACAGAGCAGAGCGAAACAGACCAAACCGCACAGTTTGTTTTGCCGGGCTCCAATCAATGTCAATCATACGCACCGTAACCGAACTGAGGTCGCCTGGCTGCGGTCCACACAGGAGGCAACGGAAGGAGGAGCGAGGAAAAGGAGGAGTGACCAAACAGGAAATGGCATCTGCAGGAAGCCCGACCCGAAACGCCCACCAAATAATAGACCTTGCCCCCTGGTTCCTTTAGAGATCGAAATTCATTTCGATCGAAATTCTAGTTGAGACTTTTAACGAGTCTGAAATATAAATCATGCTAGTTAGCTAGACAACTCACCTATCTCTGGGTTGACATGCTGAAAATATCTGAATTAAATTACACGTCATCGTGAACCCTCTCTATCCTTCTCCTCCTACTCCCTGCCTTGTCAGGGCCATTGTTTTTGCTGCAATTGCATCGTGTTGACTTTGAAAACATATCGTATTTACATTTGATTTAACAGTCAAACAAATTTCTAGAATTGCGCAAATATTTACATACGCAATCTGAAAATCTCTGAGCGGTGCTGCGAACACGTGTGCTCGCTGTGCTGTGCTGTGTTGTGTTGTGTTGTGGATTAAAAATATATGCGATGCCCCGTGCATGCTGTACATGAAATTTAAATTTCAATATACATTTTAAACACAGAGCGGAGCACGGTTCGCGCACGCCCCACATGGCGGATGATTGATTTGGATGCTGTTAGGACCAAGTGGAAACTGGTGAGTGGAAAGTGGCGAGTGGAAAGCGGAAAGAGCAGCGAAATTGAAACTAAAACCATTGCGAGGGTTACTCAAGCAAAACACGTTCCCAGTTGGCATTTAATCCCGTTAACGTTTGCCAGCCCCAAGGAGCACGGCTGCAGACGAGGATGCTGCCTGGGTGGGAGCAATGAAAAGGCGTTGCACACAGGCATCACAGCAGGCGAGAAAACTTGCCGCATTATGCGTCACAAAGACGGGGCGCAGTGCTAACAGCCCGGCTAACGGGTCACAATCCGGTTGAGGAATGGAAATGGAAACGGAAGCCATCCAATGTGCGTAGCACAAACAGTTCCAGTCGCAAGTCCGTCTGCAATTTCATTACATTTACGTTAAATGCCTTTGGCCGTCCCGTCCAGTCTCCGACTGTCTGTCTGCCTGTCTTTCTGACTGGCAGACAAACAGTTCGCACAAGTGAAAGTAATTAAATTTTTGAGCCTCGCCTCCGTCCTGGCAGTCCCTTGTCCGCCCTCGCATCCTCAGCCTGCTCCTGTTCCTGTTCCTGTCTCACATCATTCACACTAACGAACCGACGCACAAAACGTGCCGTTTTAGAGGGGCTTCCGGTTACTCCCCCTATCCGGGTGTACGAGTCCAGTTAGAAGTACCCTTTTATGGCGGCCACAAAAATGTTTAACACATTCGCCGGGGCCTGCAGCAGCTTCCTCTAAATACCGAATACAACATGGCATATGCGTAATGTGGCAACAAGGGCTGCCACGGCTGCTGCCTCCACAGTCCGCTTTATGAGCGTCCCTGTGTCGACTGTGAGTTTAATTAAAAATAAAACCCTCCATCTCTGCCGGCTCGGGTCCATCTGATTACTCGCCCCGGGCCACGCCTCGATACGTGCCAAGCAGGAGCAGCCGGAGAAGTGGCAACAACACTAGTTGCCGTCGCACTTAACGCATCAGTAGTGGCGGCGGTCCGGTTCGGTCCGGTCCGTCCATCCATTTTGTGGGTCAAAAGCAAATAATTGAAGAGAGCGCTCGCTGAGCTGCCAACTGATTGCCATTGTTGAGGTCAGCTGCGCTTCCATTTTACCTTTTTTGTATTTCTTTTTTTTTTTTTTTTGATACCGCCTTCGTTTCGGGTCCTCCTTTTTTGTGTTATTTATGGCCTTTGTGTGTTCTTTGGCGGATGTCAATACTCCGCTGGCGGGCTGTCTGTGTCATAAAATAAAACACGAGTGCCGAGAGTATGTGTGAGAGCGCATGAAACACAAGCAATTAAACAGCAAAAAATGCCACAGGCTCAAAAAGGATTCTGTACAGGCTTAAAAAATGCTAATTGGTCTACACTTTTTGGGTGTCGCTAAGAGTGCGATTCGTTTGTTCTGCAAATTCGATATACCAGGGTTTTGTGGGGGAATTAAATGCAGGGGATTTTCAAACGAAAAGCAAGCTTAAAAATTAATTTAAAATGAAACTAAAAGAGTTGTGAAACCAATTAAAAGTGTTCTTTCTAAGTTACCTGAACAGTTTCTCGCATACAAAAATTTTAAATAAATTTATTGAACACATTTAATACCACAATTTTCCAGAAAGGCTATTAACTTGAAATTAAGTGGTTTTCCTAACCCTTATTTGCCAAATCAAACATTACTCCCCAAACATTCTGCGTTGCCATTATTATTCGATTCCTGCCAGTTAATTATTCATAAGGGAATGTACTTAATCCTGGGATCTCACTGCCCGCATCCAGTCAGTGTAAGTAGACTTAGCCTTGACTGGTTAAATGACTGGCTAACCCCGTTGGCCTTTAAATCGCTGCCAACGCTGTGAATATGGCTGTAATTATGCATAAGCCGATGCCGCGAAGCGTATAGAAACCGGAAATGCATATACATATGCATATGCATATCATAGTGACCCCCATATCCGCCCTTTCCTTTGCTGCCCCGTTACTGTGTGCGCCGTGTATGTGCGTATTAATTACCGTAGCCATAACAATGAAATTCAATTTGCTGGCCACGCCCCGCGGACACGTCAAATGGGCGGACGGAGGGAAATTCATCATGCCGAGAATTATGTTTTGATAAGCGGGCAGCGAGCAAACAAGCCATGAACCGTCCGTTCGGATGTTCGGATATATTCTGGCGTTGCCCAAATTAAAGATGAAATCAAGGCAAATAGAGGCAGCCAAATAAAGCACACATATAGGGTTGGGCAGTGATGTCGGAAATTGTTACTAAAAGTAGCTAAAACTCCTACAATTTTAGAGCAGAAAGTATTAACTAATAAAGGTTTAGTTAGTTATTTAAGAAAAGGTTAAAAGGTGATAAGAAATAGCTAGAAGAATAATTAAGATTTCTATACAGATTCTAATTCTTAGGAGTGGCTCTAAATTTCCTATATTTTTGTCAGAATTATTCCTCCAATATTGTTCCCGGTTTATTTACTGCCCGATTTCCAAATTCTTTCTCCACAATAGTACAAATATTATTAGATAAGTTGTTACTTAAAAACTTAACAAAATATACCATAATTTCCTTTAATTTCTTTAAATTTATTAATAAATAAATGAAATATCTAAACTCGATATATAATCCTTAGTTTCTTGTTAGTATTCTGGCTACAAAAAAGCTTCTTTAACATCCACTTGTAGCATCGCATATGGATGCAGGCAGACACACGGACGGATCCGATCGGATGGGAATAGAATGGAACGGAAGGAAGGAAGGCAGGCGGATGAGCGGAGGATGGGAATATATGGTTGGACAAACTAATCCGACGGCAGCAGAGATTGCATGAAGACCTCAGCCATTAGCCGTGCTCGTTGTCGGCCGAAAGCAGCCTCTACATACGGGGATAGTGGAGTTCCGGCCCCGAACTGGAGCGGACTACATACGATGGCCATGATGATGGTGACGAGTGACCCGGCTGGCGATTTTGGACTTGTGCACGATTTAGGCTCTAGCTTTTGTTTGCTTTTTATGAGTGTGTATCCGTCTGTGAGCGGGATTTTCGTTTGTTTATTTATACGGCACACACACAAAAACACACTACACGCTGTGGCATTTGTGCGACGGGGAAGCACTTTCTCCTGCACAAGTTGGGTGAGTGAATGCCGCATCGGTGGAGTGTCAGATGATTGAATAAACGAATCAAATCGAATCAAATCGAATCAAATCTGTGGCAAATTTATCCAAGTGTTTAAATGTTAAGCTTAGATAAACAGGAAGGGATTTGAGGACATACCGGAACATTAAACAAAAAAAGGATTTCCTTTCAAGTCTGTTCTTATTAGCAAAACATAGTTTCATAAATGGTAATATTCATCATAATCTATTTCAATTCTTTAATTGAATTTTAACTAATCGTTGATTTTAATCTAAAATAAATACTAATCAATTGCTTAATAGGGTATACCTCAAGGCATTAGAACCAACTTGAAGCCATATAAAACCATTGATAGAGAATTCTATAAAATATCCAGAGTGTTTTATGACCCACTGAAGCCATCGCTCTCAGCATCCGGCCAATGGCCCAGACCAGGCTTATAAAACCACTGGCGTCGCCCATGTCCCTCCCTCCCACTTGATCTGCTCCACAATAACATCAGCATTCCCAGCACCATCCCCATCCCGAGCTCCATCCACAAACATCCCCAGATCCTCTTTGGCGGACTAAATCGCAGATAGAGCTCGGGGCCAAACAATGGCCGCCAATGTTTGAGTTCCCGCAACAGATTTATGATGGACAACTGCGTCGAAATATTTATGCAGCTGTACGTATGTGCGGCACGACTGGCTCCACCTCCACCTCCATCTCCACCTCCATCAGATGTGGCCACTTTGCACCTACGGCAGACATGAAAACTATTTTCCATTGCTGGTGCACAAATAGGCGAACGCAAACATGCTCTCGGACATTGCAGCTCGTTGGCACAAAGCATTTTTAGAAAAAGTTTTGGCCTAGAGTTCGCAGGAATGGGGAATAGAAAGAAATATATATTTTTTTTTAGCGCGCAGTTGAATTTTTTTCAATTTGAAATGGGGCTGAAAAGAGCGCAGTCATATTCGCCAGCGATGATGGGTGACGTGTGAATGTGCAGGTCCGCTCGAGTGTGCAGTTTATGCAGTTCACCTACTCAACTTTTTTGGTGCCACTTTATTGCAGCCAGCTCCTGCGGCTGCGGAGGGTTCAATAACCTGCCACACCCACTTCCTCACACACACACACACTCTCAAAGCAGCGCCCCATCAGCAGCCATTGCCAGCGACAGCTTCCGCAGCGGCAGTCGCAGTTGCATCTGATAATTGTGCCATCAGGCGAGCAGTAGTTGCCGCTTCAAGTTGTCGCAGTCGCTGCCGCGTTTATTTTCGTACATTTTTCGCACATTCACAACAAATGATGATGATTGCAAATGAAATGCCGGCATTTAGCTGCAGGAGCTGCACACATTCCAGATGCTATAGCAAAGTGCCCCCTATTATGGTTAAATGGGGCCGCCTTTTAAAATGAGTGATATCTTTATTGCTTCGATTTCAGTTTTGTCTGAAATATTTTAATAAAAGGGTTTTGTTTGTAATTCTAAGGGAAATAAACAATTTATGAATGCACAATTATTATTTTGGCTATGCATGTAACTTTGATATTTTATTTTTGCCAAATAGTTGTTAAAATTCAATTGAATATCAAATTACAGGAATGTTAGTACACTGGGCAAGGATTTTGTAGTTATAAAAGTGAGTTTTAATAATTGTATTTATATAGGAAAATATACATATATAATATGCTATATATATCTTGAAAACCTTAGTCGATCTGGCTTAGCTCACAGGAATAAGGAATTGAATTCTTGAAGACTCAACAAAGTTAACCTATTCTTAATCAATATAACTGTAAAGTCAATTTAGCTAATTTGTTTTTAAGATAACACTGGTTAACAACTTGAAGATTTAATAATTTAAAAAAATATATAATTTTTTATTCACATTCTCATTGATTTATTCAAATTAAACTCACCAAGTACCCAAATTTTTCTATAGCATAAGACAATACATTTTATTTATAATAAAAAACATACTAACATTAATATGACTGCCCAGCTTTCTGTCTATCTTCTCAGTTCTATAATATTATTAACCCAACTGTTATTTAAGTGTAGCTCGTTATTCCCTTATAATTCTAATCAAGGAATTCGGAAAGTATTCAAGAAAAAGGGCTCAACTGCTGCAATAAAGCCCTGCTGCGTTCGCTTCAATGGATTTGGTTTCAATTTTGTTTATCTGTGCCACATATGAATTCTGTATTGGATTCTTGGCCTTTGCTTTGTCCCCGACTCCGACTCTGTGCAACAAAAAAATATAAGGAAAAATGGGAAACGCATTCAATTTGTCTCTGGTCTGTCGCTTTGGCTCCATATTCCTGCTGGGATTAGGGATATATGGCAGCAGCGCAGCGGGCGTTCTTAGGGATATGTGGAATGTGTGTGTGAAGCTAAAATGGCAATCATAAATTGTAGCTCTGCTCTGGTTTGGTCATCGGTTGCAGGCCAAATGGTTTCGATTATCTGCTCTGGCTTATTTTATTTTACCGCCCTACCCCCCACGGCACTTTGTTGGCTGAACAATTAAAATAACATTTACAAATTTAAAATGCGATTTGCATAAATTACGCCGCTGCCACTCGCACACAGCTGCAAGGACTCTCACGAGTAAGGAGGGATATATATGAGAATATATATATTCCAAATATATATACTGTACATATGCATTGGTGTGCCGAAACATAAGCTCCATTTTGTGGCATTATCTGAGCAGCTTTTGAGCTTGTTTGCCTCGCCTGCTTATTTATGCCAATTTGCATAAACAATGATTGCAGCATACACAGCCGGCAACGATAACAACAATTTCTGGCAAACAGGTTGCTCAGACACATGGCAATTGTTTGTGTTATGTACGAGGACTTACCCACACATATATATGTATATATGGAGTGCCAGGATGTGTGCAGCAAAAAGTTTGGCAAATGCAGCCTGAGCCCTTTGCAGCCCCGACTTACTCCTCCCTGTCAGCTGATCCTGCTGTGTGTTGTGGCACTTTACTCGCACCTCGGCACACACCCGGACCCTGTCACTCTTGTTGGCATTAATTAATTATGTAAACAGTTTAAATGCAAGTTTATTTTATTTACACATGTTTCTGCTTGTTTGCCTGTTTGGCAGGGTGAGAGCAGGGAATGCCATTTCAATAAATGCACCTAAAGTGCAGGAGGAATGTGCAGGTGCAGGCAGGTGATAAATTCCGGCCAAATGTGTGGGTTTAATACACGAAATACCATAAATACGAAGACTTAACTACATTTAAATGGGAACTCTTCTTCTTTCTAGAACTCTCCTTGAATTTAAACAGTCATTCAATTTCTCAGAGTGTATTGAGGTATGGAAATTGGTTGCTGGAGTGTCAGAAAATGTATTCAATAGCCAGAGAAGCCCCATCGGCAGGCAATTCATCCTTTGAGCGCTGCGGGCGAACGGGCGTTGCAGTGCAAAAGTTTCCCGAATCAACTGGATTCACTTCCGATTTTCCAACATTTCCGCAACTGCATTTTCCATGTCCCCCGCCAGCCCGACGTCGCTTTTGTTTGCTCCAGAACATTCGCCTTTGAAATCCTCTGATAGTCATAGTCAAAGGCACGCCGAATCTGTCATGGGGCTCAGCGAGGAATGGCTGCCATGGAATGTTTGGTGCGTAAATTTATTGTCTGCTGTGGATTTTCAGAAAAGCTGAACAACTGACAGCTGACATTTGTATTTGTATTAATTTTATTAATTTGCATAACCGAAAGCTATTTGTTTGAAATTCGTTTAAAGTGCCTGTATGTGTATATTTGTATGGTTGAAGCGAAGTTAAGCATTAAATAGATGCGGTTTTTAATTAAGGGCATACAAAGTTCTATTGCCCAAAAAGTTAGTTAAAGCCCCCCGCTCCCTGGCTGACGGTTATGCGGCTTTGTAAGCTGATCCTGTTGGCTGTTTTGCGGTGAGCATCCCAACAATCTCAACCCCCCGAGCCAGCCAGCCCGAGCCGCCCCTCGGAACAGCAACAAACTAACTCAATCCGTCTGCACACAATGCCGCTAAAAGTGCGAATTGTAAATAGTTTCTGGCATCAGGATCCAGGCTCTGGTTCTGGCTTAGCGATGGACTTTTTGAGTGCGCCGAAAGCCTGCAGGCGTCCACTAAGCAGCTAGGAAGGAATCAAGTCGAGGGATTTCTGGCGATATGAGATGCACTGGCAGAAAGGAAAGGGATTTTAAAACCAAGGGAAATAGGGAAATAATTATAATTCAAATTATTTTAAATCTTGCGTTTCAACCCACTTTCTTGCAAATTTAATTTTATCCTTAAAGATATACTATATAAATCAATTTAAATCCTTGAAATATCCTTTTCCTCACAGTGCACTTTATACCTTTACACCTTTCGTATTTCCCAGCTGCAGCCTGGGTTTATTCCTCGATTTTAGTGGAACTTGTTAAGGAAACACGACTCCGGGCTTCCATCTCTAGCCCAGGACCCCGCATCCTGCTGCTGTGCAAGCAATGCCTTCCAAGTGCCTTTTTTATTCGGAAAGCGTGAGAGAGTTAGCGGCAATGCGAGGCGGCGCGGCGTTAGTTTGTTGCCACAGCCATTCTACCATTTTGCAAGAGCTCTATCAATGTGAATGTGAGTGCACCGAGCGAAAGAAAGGGTTGCTTAAATTATAAAACCAGATTTATGGTAAGCATCTATGCATACCATATTGGTCTAGACTCTTTTAGTTTCAAGTTTGATGAGAATTATTTAAGAAAACATAAGTTTTAACTAAACTTTGAGTCTTAAGAAGGCTTTTCACTGTATGTGCCTGTATGAATGGGGCTTCCCCGCACATCAGAGTGTATGTGTTTCTCGGGCAGAAATGGGGGTAAATTATTTGCAGTCACTTGGGCAGGTTGTTTGAGTTTGCCAGGAGCAGGAGCAGTGGGAGCACTAGCCTTGCCTTTCAGGCCACTTGAAGCCATCGCGCCTCCGTTTCCGCCAAAGACTGACATTTTGGTCGCTCTGGCTTTGCGGTTGTTATTGTGATGCTGTTGTCATCATTACTGTCGCCAACTTGGCTGCGATCTGGTCTTGTCTGGTTGGGTGCACCATTACCATTTGCAGTGCCATTTGTGGTTTGATTTCTTGTGTTCAGCCGCAGTCACGCCCCGTCCATTGTTGCTGCTGCTGCTTCTGCTGCTGCTGCTGCTGCCTCTGTCTTGATGGAAGTTTTGTGCTTTGGCCTTTGGAGTATGCAAATTAATTAGCGAGCACAAAGTACGCCCTACCACTAAGCCCCCCTACGATTCGCTCACACAGTCCCTTTGAGTTGCTGCAAATTGCTTAAAGTGTTTGCAACGAACGCATTATGACACGAGCTCGAATCTCCATTGCTAAACGCTCGCCTGCGTGCTGCATACTTATGGGAGCCCAGACCTTAATTAACTTTTGAGCACTGAGCTGCAGTTGCGAGTTACGGGTTACGAGCTACGAGTATTTCGGAAAATTGTTTGATGCATGCCCCTAGACTCTGGGGATTCTGCACATTTTCAGCATTAAATTAAATTTTCGAGTTTCGTTTCGAATTGCGCCCCAAAACTTCAATTGAAAGTTGATTAGCTTCCCCCCGCCCGTGCCGTGAAGCCACTCTGAAATTCAATTAGGTTGTTCTGTGCGTAGAAAAACCGAAGGAAAATTTGTTTATTTTCTCCCGATTGAATGGGCCCGGGGGCATGGAGCATGTTGCGTGCATTTGCATATATTAGGTGGCCATTCATTCGGAGTTCCGATTCGGTTTGACCCACTTTTTTGCTGTCCACCCAGGGCAGGGCAAACAATTCATTAATTGTCCAGTGCGAACGCGAGTGGAAAATAAGAGTAAATAGACCCCGAGGCGGTCATGATTGATTGCGGAATTACGACGGGGGAGGAGGAGGGCCTGGGAGTTCGGGGGTTCCCATTTCACGGGGTCTGAGCTCTCAGGGCACGCATGCTGATGGGTGATATATGCGGGGTTGTGACTTATCTTTCAATCGGAGCGCCAGACAGCGACCCTCAGACAGGAAGGAGTCTGAAGTCTGGAGTCTGATGATACAGGAGAGCCATAAGAAATGGTTAAGTGAGGGATATATGCCTATCGATAGCCATGTCTCATGTTACCTTATTCCACTGTCATCCCAAACCTATCGTATTGTTGTGGCTTAAATTAATTAATTTCATCATTGCCCTTAAGCTGGGGTTGTAAATCATTCAGCCTATATTTAATTTACTATACAAATAAGTAGTTGTGAGCCCTTCAATTAAGAGATACTTAGTACCCAGTGTTTGATTACAAATTACATACAGTGCATGCCTTTAGGAGCTTAATCGACAAGCGCTTAACCTTCCATAATACAAGAGAGATAAAAAAGTATATAAAAACTACACCTTTCTACATATTTTTTCCGGGTAAAATATCCCACTTTTTACATGGTTACAAAGGCTTCATCATAGCTGCGCTAATCCTCTCATTAAACGAAACACATATGCTATACCGTATATCCACATATTGATTAAATAAAGAAATCTCTTAAAAAAAGAGCAAAAGTTTTATCATGGTGATTTATTTACCAAATTAAAACTGGAATAAATTAAACAATGTAAATTTATGTGGCTTTTATGCAAAGTAAGCCAAACAAGATTTATTGATTTTATTGACTTCCCTTTCCTTTGGAGTTGCAATTGTTTATCTATGTTGCATACATAAATGTGTGTGAATATTCATGCAGAATCACTCGTATTGTCAAACACTTGACGACACTTTAGCAACGATAGTTGGGAATGGGCGGAAGTCGTTTGCTCCTCAATATACGCATTCTTTGGGGAGGAGCCCTCCGCCTGTCCTTGGGTGGCTCTGGCAGGAGTACAACTTTTTGACAATTGATGTGAGCAAATACTTATATACTTATAGATAGACCCGCAGATAAACTTGCCTTTCCCCCCACTCGTCGCAGTCAGACAAATTGCAGTCCAAGTCGGTGCCTTCTTTGCCCGTGGCAGACACAGACTCAGACTTCAACTGGAGCCCGGATGCGAAGCCATTGATACGTCCTCGACGCACTGCCACTCGCCGTTCTCTCGCACAGTCAATTTCCTTATATTTTTCCCTTGCTTTTTATATTATTTCTCTTGCTCCTTCTCCTTTTTTGTTGTTGCTGTTGCAAACTAAGGTAAATTCAATTGAATCGAACAGGAAAGCGGGTGTCTGATCGGAGGACGAGCACGAAGGCGAAGACGAAGACGGAGCTCAGCTTCAGCATGCCACAATAGCGCTTAATTTTCAACGCTGCAACAAGCGACTGACAGGGGTTTGAGGGATGATGGGATGATGCTACTAGGGGGGAGGATGAGGGAGGTGAATGGTGGATTTGGGGGGTGAATTTGGAGGGTGCCCATAAATAATGTCGAGTGGGGGCGAGGGGGCGAAGGGGCGGCGTCTGAGCCGATTTCACGTGTGTGCGTCTCGAGTTAACAAGACTTTTCGCTTTTACTCAAACTCGCAGGCTAACACAATTTCCAAAAGCTTTTGTCTTGCCACGACTTGGCAGAGGTATATCAGCAAATCTCATATAGATGTGCACTCCAAGAAATTGTCACTGAATGTGTGTGGGAAACTTGGTAACTTGGTCAAGGGACTTGTTTAACTAGTTTAGCTAAGAAAGTAAGACGCAACCTCAAGCTTCTTAATACTTATAATTTGCTTAAGAATATGCTATATGAATATCAACGAACTTTTGCTATGATTGGATTAAAAGAAACAGAAACTGGACCACCTTGAGCTTAAAGGTTGATGCTGGATTAAATTTATATATTTGGAAAGTATTTTTAATTATTTAAATTATAAAATATTTTATTTAAAGACTGAAAAATAATAAACAATAGGATATCATGGAAATATCACAAGAACTTGCCTTTAGTTGGATTACAAGAATATTGAACTTGAAACGTTTTGTTTTCAGGTTATTTTAAGTTAATTAAGAAAACTCTTAATATTTATTTCAATTATTAAAATATTATATAATATATATACTCAAAGACTTTAAAATATCATTTAAATATCTTTGTTCCCAAATTTTCTCATTGTGTAAATATACAGATCCCTGTTTTAGATATTGGCTTAGAGCGGAGTTGAAATTAGAAGCCATTTCTGTGACCCATGCACCCGTACTCACCGGCCTTGCAGGGATCCATGTCAATGTCTCCGGATACCTTTGGTGTCACATGCAGGCGCATCAGCTGCTCGATGGTGTATTTGCTGCGGTAGGGCCGCCGGAGTCGCCGTATCGTGCCCAGATATGCATCAAACTGCCGGTGCTGGTGGTGATGCTCCCGCTCCCGTTCCCGTTCTCGTTCTGCCTCCACATTCGTTTCCCTGGATACGTGGTGCCCATCGTCGTCTCCCTCTTTAACCACCATGAGATCCTCGGACGCCGAGTGGCCTCCGTTTGGCCGCGGGCTCTTGGCATGCACCGATATGAGCACCACCAGCAGACCGGTGGCCAGGAGGAGGGCGCAGTTGGTGCAGCTGACGCCCATGGGCGTGCCACGCCGCCTACGCATCGCAGTGGTTTCCAATTCGTTCGCTCCGGCTTCTTGTGATCTTATTTCGCCTTTTTTTTTTTTTTTGTTCGGTCGACGGGTTTTTGCTGCTCGCCCCGCTGCGTGACCAGTGGCTCGTTCGGATGCTGCGCTGTTTGGGGGGCTGTGTGTGTGGTGTGCCTGCCTATCAGTTTGCACTTAGTGTTGTATTATTTCTGCATTTTCGCTTAGCACGTGCCGGGCCTGCAATGGAAATGAGGGGAGAGAGCGGGGTTGAGTGTGTTGTGTGTGTTGTTGGTTGAGCAAAAACGCAATAGCAGTGATTAGATTGTGGAATGTCGCTCGCTGCTGCTGCTGGGAAGCGGCTTCATTCAGGTTCGCACCAGACACGGTGGAATTGTTTCTATTCACTCGCCCCGGCGGCAGTTCGTGCGGTTTCCATTCTCAAGCTCACCGAAGCCCACTGATAACCCTTTGTCTTTGTCTCAGCGATAGAGCTCGGCTCTGGTTATGTTTTGTTTTGTTTTGTTTTTCTGACCATGAAATATAGTATTTACCAACTACGAGTTGGGTTGAGAAAGTTGTGAAATTTCACTGGAATAGATATTCATAGATTTATAGTTCTCTTTTTATCAAGTAAGGTAAATGGTTGCTTCTATTGCTCTGTTCTTTGTTCTTTTAAGACGACTCTTAAAGGAATATATATTAACATAAGTACATACATTTTAAAAGATTATTACTCATATTTCAAAAGTTTCTTTATGTTTAAATGATTAAATAGTTTGCTTTTAAGTTACTTCAAAATTGATTAATTAGCTAAAGCTATTCCTGCTCTATATGTAAATTATTGCTGAAGACATCTGTTTTTATTTATTCAATATTATATGGCTTTCCCTTGTGGGTCATTGGGTCCGTGTTCCCAAGCCCTCTGAACCGCTGATAACCCTTTGTGCCGCGAAATGACACACCATTTCCAGCTATAGAGCTGTGTGTGTATTGATTTTGTTGTTTACCGTCACTGAAATAATTTCTTTCCTTTTTTTGTGTCGTGGAAATAAACCGCAGACGTTTACAGACACAGCGTTGAAATGTGGATTAAAATGTAAAAATGCAGATGAAAAGGCTGGAATGCCACATTTATCGGGGAAACCCGAGTTACTTATGCATTTTCAATCGGAGATGTAGTCCGGAAAGCTGGAAAATTTGCATGCAGAGCGGCTGGAAACAGATTCCACTGCTAATTCCAAACTGAGTCCCAGCTGCAATCGATGCAGGACAAATTATGCAGCCCAAACACTGGGGGGCTGTGCTCATCAAGATTGAGATGCTTGTACGAAGTATCTTTCGGGTGGCAGCCCGAGGTAACTAGAACTCCCATCGTTCCATTTGCATATCTGCAGAGCCACAGCTGCGGTCAGAATAATAGTATTTCAACAGTATGTTTCCTATTTTGCATACAAAATTAAGCTTAGCTGTTACAGTTCACAGCTCAAAACCAGAAATATGTTAACGATTTAACGAGAAAACACCTCGAAGAGCGCTCAGCGCTCTATTATTCCTGCCTCAACCGTCATCACTGGGATGTTTGTGTTCACATCTGGGCCCCGGGGCTATCATAAAAACTCTGGTAGCTGGTAGCTGGCTTGCTGCACTAAAAACAAAGGAGGTGTAAAATCTAAGCGAAACCCTAACAGCCAACAGATGGGCGGGCGGCTGCAAGAGCAGGAAAGTCGATTAAATGGAAATGGTCAGGCAGGCAGTAAAGTAAGGTAATGTAAGGTGCCACAGGCAGAAGCGGGACAGGTAAATGCCAGCCATCAACTTAGCACTCAATTAATTCTAAGGGAGTCAAAGGCGGGAGGCGGGCAGACGGACGGAGCACAGGATCAAGCAAAGAGGAACAGAAACAGAACAGGAACCACTGCCACCTTGGACTATGCACAATAACAGGTAATTAAAAATCGCTTAGTCCCGGCCAAGGAGAAGCACAGGCAATTCACAAAACCTTTTCAATTAACTTGAATGTTTGGCCAAAGCCATTGTCATCAGGCTGTGCTCCTGCTGTTGCTGCTGCTGCTACTGTTGCTGCTGCTACTGATTTTCCCCAGCAATTGTGGCAATTTCATTAAATCATTTCATTTCCGGCCCCCACAATCCCACACACTCACTCGCACACAGAACAAATCAACGACTCGGCTGGCTTTTTATGGCAAATTAAGTTGCCTTTTGTGCGGTGCGTTGGCAATTGAAGCAAAGCAGGCAACTAGCAAATAAAGCCAAACACCAACAGCACACAGACAATTCCACGGGCCAGCCCTCCTCGGGCACAACTTTTCGCAGCCAAAGAAAACAGTTGCGCAGCGAATGGTGTGGCAAAGCCAACGGGAGTGCAACATATTTTCTTAATTTCATTTCATTTAATTTCCCTCTGCACAGGAGCAGCAGGAGCTGTTTAAGGGGACAAAGAGATACACAGAAAAAATAGTCTCAACATAGGAAGAAGTTCATTGAAAAAAAAAAATGTTTTTTTAAATTAAAACTGTTTTTATTACCAACGAAAATAAAGTAAAAGTGCTTTGTACTCTTCCCAAAATAATTTCAAATCTAATTCTTTGTGGTCCTTCTCTTCATTCATCTTTTAACATTTTATTCATTTAATAACCACAAGTGTTTAATTAAAAACTTCTATAAAAGGCCACAAATTTCTCTTCACCATTCTCAATTAATGTTTATTATTAACCGTGTACCAGTAGCAGCCGCATTGGCAGCCATTTCCATAATCCTCGCTCGCATAATTACGTATACGCCGCATGGGACGTCGGAAGGCGAGGAGGAGAAGGACAGGGCAGGACGCGAATGATGATGACGCCGCTGCTCAGCCTTCTCATTTAAGCGAAATTAAAAATTCAATTGATAAATTCCAAACTAAATAAGCGCAGGGCGAAAGGACGAGCGAGAAGTTACTTGAAATGTACGAGTAATATTTCCCAAGGACCTTCTCCACCTCCCGGGCAGGGCCTCTTGATTTTTTCTGCTTTGTTGCCACGTCTCTGGCAGCAAATTGAAAATCGTTGAAAAGTATGTTAATTGGCTGGATCTAAAGTTGCCAGCCCAGCCGCCAGCCTCCCCACACTTCCATCGAGCCACTTTGCTCATTATGGAATTTATGCAGAGCCCAGAACCTCCTCATCCATCCATCCATCCATCCCCCCAGCCAGCCATCCAGCCAATCGTGCATCCATTCTGCGGAGAACACGGCTCTTATCGCACCCACATGAACAGAAATA